>JAJJWW010002727.1:0-85723 GCA_023531295.1 Papaver armeniacum | reverse complement strand
GGAGGATACGGTTGTGGAGTCAAAAGAGACTGTAATACCTCGGTTTCTGGGGCTCGAGTCCCAAGTTGGGGACTTCAAATAGGATACTTGACGATTACTACCCCCAAACTTAGAATTTCGGGTGTCTCTAGATAGACTAGTCACAATATTCCTAATTTCTAGACCATTAGGTTCTGAAAAAGGTCAATTGCTTTCTTAATTTATAATCGGAGTGGTTCATCCTACTAAATGCATCCGAGGCACACAACCGTAGGACTTATATGTTTCATATCCTCTATGGGCAACCCTAAAGTTTCCTTATTGTCTTGAAGCGGCAGCGGCCTACCCTCATGATCACTATCCAAATCGGAAGCTATAGGAAAAATCTCGCAGGCCTAAAAATGTATAATTAGGGTCAAACTTAGGAGGATCTCTCAGGCTCTTCGAAACAAGGGCTTAAGGTAGATTCGGTAGCTAGTAATGGTTAGAACCTAGCTTTCCATTTATCGGGTATCTAACATAGGAATAGAATCCAACAGAGCATTTACTTGTTCAATGTTACTATCATCGTCAAAATCCATGCTAAAATGGGCTAGACAACTCTCTAATGGATCTTCCGATATGATGTTTGGTAATGACTCTGAACTAAGGTTCCTATCATGTTCACCTCTTCAATGCACGTGTCATCTAGCTCATAATGCAGCTTATTGACATTAAAAAAATATTCACTCAATATTCATATTACCAAAAGAAATTCATAATACCATTTCGGAAGTTAATGATCGCATTAGACGTAGCTAAAATGGGCGACCTAAAATCACAGGTATCTGGTTCTCTGGGTGGGGGACAGGTTGGGTATCTAAGACAACGAAATCCACAGGATAAATAAACTTGTCGAGCCTCAATAAGAACATCTTCTATCACACCACGAGGAACTTTAACATACTATCATCTAATCAAGTGTTATCTTGGTAGGTTTGATTCACCAAGTCCTAGTCGTAAGTCTTGGTAGGCCTCGGATGTGTATGTATTTTTATGCCTACGGTAATACGCAAGTGCAGGCGTCTATCGGAGACGCGGCAGCATGGGTCGATCCCCACAAGGACTTGTGGTGCTCGATGTGTGATCTAAGGGCTTTAACTGAGTTTCAAGCTGATATGGTGTAGTGACAAGGTAACAAAAGGGTGTTTTGCCGATACGGCTGATTTTGAAGATATGATTCTAAACGGTGGCCCAGATTGCAAACGAGAGATATAAATGGATGCTAGGGTCTTTGATTTCCACCACTAACCTACATTATGTTTTCAACTCATGACATTGTTCTTATTCTTATGCTAGATAAAGGCGAGTTGTCAAGTCGCCTTAAACCTAAAGTGTTTCTCCGCTTGATAGATTAATCACAACTAAAGTGTATTTCCAAGTATTACTTGTCTGATTAAAGTACAAATAATGCGAGGATCATAACTATTTCATTAAGCTTGGTTGCGGCATAAATAACACGAGTGAATCAAACTACGGTCATCCATGGCATTGGCATGCACTTGTGAGAGCAAAGTGTTATCACACTGAGATTAATTCCATCTAGAAAATAGTCAATCATTCAAGAACAATACATGAGCATGAAAAACACAGTTGCAAGTTAGGGTTTCATCTCAAACCTAGCAACTAAATTAAAACATGAAAAACATAAATTAAACCCTAATTGATCAGCCTTTGGCTAATCTGTGCGTAACTTACATCCATAGAACACTCCTATTTATACATGCAAAGTTTCCCCCAAAATACCTAACCCTAATTCAATTAAAATAAAAATTAAATGAAAATACATCAACCCATACTGCGAATCCAGCGTTCTCTTAATCACTTCGTCTTTTGATTGATGTTTGGCTAATTCTATTCCATCCGTGAACCTAACCCTAACCTAATTCCTTTTATTTCTCACTTAGCTTTTAGGGGTAGAAGTAGAAGCTATGAGTGAAATAAAAAGCAAGTAGGAGGTGATGCTAGACTGATTGCGATGAGTGGCTGTGGCAGGAAGGTTGGTGGCGGAAAGAGGATGGTGGTTCTGCGAGAGTTGGTCGGGGGAATGGGGGAGTGGGTTTTGCGGGAGGTGAAGAGGGAAGAAGAAAGAGAAGAAGAAAAGAATGGGTAAGGCTCGATAGGGGTATAGGAGTATGGGGGCTTCGTTGTGAAAGCACGTGCATCGGCCCCAGTGATGAGACGGGCTAGCGCAGCGTAGGATGGAGTCATGGAGATACGAGCGGCCAAGGGTGGTATGCGGTTTTGGCGTGATATAGTGTTGAGCGGGAGCAAAGAATCTTTGATGGCACAATTGGAGGCGGCCGTTGGATGTAGGCTGAGGAAGATCTCAATGGCCTGTGAGGAGTGGCTCGGATCGGGTCATGGTTAGCTCGAGCCCATGTCTTCCTTGTTGGGTTGCAACCGATTCGCGCGCGGGCTTTGCCATCCTGTCCATAGATGCTCGACTCAATTCTCTGCTCCTTTGGCTCCTCGATTCTCCGAGCTTTATTTATTACCTAAAAACACAAAATTAATTAATACAAATATTTATTCTTGAAAACAAAGAAAATATCCTCTAAATGCATCTCGAGGCACACAACCGTAGGACTTATATGTTTCATATCCTCTATGGGCAACCCTAAAGTTTCCTTATTGTCTTGAAGTACGGTCACTGGCCTACTCTCATGATCACTATCCAAATCGGAAGCTATAGGCAAAATCTCAGATGGGCCTAAAAATGCATAATTAGGGTCCAACTTAGGAGGATCTCTAGGCTCTTCGAAACAAGGGCTTAAGGTAGATTCGGTAGCTAGTAATGGTTCGAACCTAGCTTTCCATTTATCGGTATCTAACATAGGAATAGAATCCAACAGAGCATTTACTTGTTCAATGTTGCTATCATCGTCAAAATCCATGCTAAAATGGGCTAGACAACTCTCTAATGGATCTTCCGATATGATGTTTGGTAATGACTCCTGAACTAAGGTTCCTATCATGTTCACCTCTTCAATGCACGTGTCATCTAGCTCATAATGCAGCTTATTGACATTAAAAATATTCAACTCAATATTCATATTACCAAAAGAGAGATTCATAATACCATTTCGGAAGTTTATGATCGCATTAGACGTAGCTAAAAATGGGCGACCTAAAATCACAGGTATCTGGTTCTCTGGGTCGGGGACAGGTTGGGTATCTAAGACCACGAAATCCACAGGATAAATAAACTTGTCGACCTCAATAAGAACATCTTCTATCACACCACGAGGAACTTTAACAGACCTATCAGCTAACTGTAGTGTTATCTTGGTAGGTTTCAATTCACCAAGTCCTAGCTGTAAGTACACATGGTACGGCAGTAAGTTCACACTAGCTCCTAAGTCAAGTAAAGCTTTATCTACCCGATGTTTTCCTATCGTGCAAGCAATTGTAGGGGCACCTGGGTCTTTATATTTAGGAGTTGTGTTGTTCTGAATGATCGAACTTACATGACTAGCTAAAAAGGCTTTTTTAGGGACACTAATCTTGCGCTTTCGCGTACACATATCCTTAAGGAATTTGGCATAAGCCGGAAGTTGCCTAATTGCTTCTAGTAACGGAAGGTTTATGGTAACTTTCTTAAAAACCTCCATTATGTCATTAAAGTTGGATTCATTCTTTGTTGGTACTAATAGCTGGGGAAATGGGGCTCTAGGCATAAAATAGGGCCTCTCAGGAACCGAATTGGCATCATCAGAGATTTTATCGGTCCCTCGGCTATGGATGGTCCCGAGGGTGAACTACGTATGCTCACTATCGGGCATGGTTACCTGATTGTCTACTACTCTACCACTCCTAAGGGTTCTAATTGAATTCAACTGATGTGATGGTTTTTCACCTACTTCATGAACTCCTCTAGGGTTGGGATTAGTTTGACTAGGGAACCTTCCGTTATCTCTTTCACTTAAAGTCTTAGCTATTTGACCTATTTGAAGTTCTAACTTAGCAAGAGTCTTATTTAGTTTGAAAGTTCTGCTTGGTTTCTGTTCAAAACTAACTTGCCTTTTTATTAACATTTCCTGGCTCTGTGCTAACATATCCTGGCTCTTTCTTAATATACTAAGAGATTCCTCTAAGCTAGACATTTTATTCTCTGAAGGGTTCTGAAACTGAGCTTGACCTGGAGAGTTCTTATTATAACCAAAACCCGGGGGAACATTCGAATTACTAAGCTGACCTTGACTCTGGCCCTTAGACCACGAAAGGTTCGGATGGTTTTTCCAACCAAGATTATAGGTTTCTGAATATGGGTCAAATTTATGACGGTTGTCGAATCTAGTGTTATTATACAAAGCATTGGCTTGCTCTTCATTATTCTGGCCTTCCCAAAAAGGCTCTAATCTACTACTAGTGTGACCCACTTCTAAAGCTTCTAACCTTTTCGCTATTGCAGCAATTTTGGATTCAAAGCCTCCTTCTAGCCTATTAACGTTTCCTCTCCCTAGAATAATTGTTTTCTTGGGTTCCCTACTATTTTCCCATTGTTGGGTCTTTTCGGCGATTTCATGCAAATATGTCATCGCATCATCAACTGTTTGGTTTTCAAACCCACCTGTACACATAGATTTTACTATGGTTGTAGTGGAATAATCTAAACCCTCATAAAGGATCTGAACTAACCTAACCTTTTCGAGACCATGATGAGGACATTGGGCTAATAAATCATTGAACCTTTCCAAATACCTATACAAAGATTCTCCCTCCTGTTGAGAAAATGTGATGATTTGCGTCCTAATAGACGATGTTTTGTGCCTAGGGAAAAACTTGTTCAAAAAGGTAGATGTAAGTTGTTCATATGTTTCAATTGAACCAGAAGCCAAACTATATAGCCACGATTTGGCTTTATCTTTCAAGGAAAAATGGAATAACCTGAGTTTTAAAGCATCATCATCAAGGTTTCTAATCTTTAGGGTACTACAAATTTCCTCAAAGTCCCTAACATGAAAATAGGGGTTTTCATTCTCTTTCCCTAAGAAGATTGGGAGCAGCTGTAAGGTTCCAGGTTTAAGTTCATAATTTGCTTCTGTTTCAGCTAACCTGATACACGAGGGACGAGTAGTCCTAGTCGGGTTCAACAAAGCTTTCAAAGTTGCCATTTCTGGCACTATCAGGATTCTCTCCTCAGTAAAAGACGGACGTTCAAAATTGGACTCTTCAAAAATCGGACTTTCTAAATTGAGGTAATCGAGACGCTTAGAACTACTAGGTTTCTCTTTAACAAATCTACCTAGGGCGTCTCTTTTACGTTTAGGCATACAAAAGAATTAGGAAGGGGATTCTATGCAATCACAAATCAAGGCCGACTCAACCAAATCAAACCTATTGATTTCTAGCAAATAAAAAGCATGATGGCTCCACTTAGATTGTTTCTAGACCAGCTTCTAATCCTTCGAAAGGGAATTCTTTACAATTTAAGCAAACCCCTATGGAATCAATCCGAGTCAAAGTAAGTTGAATAGAGGCGAGGGAAGCTCGGTGGAGCTTTGATACCCAAGGCCTCACCGGAATTACAAGGCGGCGCAGTCACGCATTCAACTTACAGAAACCTTCATGAACTTTGAAGTGTGCTTAAAAGAGTAACCAATATTTTTCGAATGACTTTCCTACTAAGCTCGTTACCTTATCGGTCTTGTTCTAGTCAAAAATTTAAGGCTTAGGTTCGCGTAGGTCACGTGTTCCTAAGGCGGGCAAGAAGAGAACGGTGATGAAATCCGAACCCTTATCTTGTATGGCCAGGCCTTGCCCTTTACTAGAAAATTAAAGCAGCCGTATTCAAGTCCTCAACATATATGCAAACGAAGGAGTCCAGTAACTCGCTGACAGGAGATTCGCGAGTGTTTAGAGTCTTACCTCCCGTTCCAGACGGGGGATGAATCGATTGTAGTCGACTCGGGCCACTGACTCCTATGTCAGTGCACGAACCCAAGGTGCAGAGACAATATCGTAATTGTCCTCCTTCTCTGCAAACAGTTTATATTTAAGACCACCCTTCTTTAGGGTTTAAAAATAATGTCCAGAATGTCCAAATGTCCAAAAAGTCCAAAAATAAAAAGAAAAATTACAAAAATAATTATAAACCCTAATACAGTTTTCGAAAAACCCTAAAAAAATAAAAATAAAATTCTTTCTCTTTTCCTCGTTTCTTTTCGCTTTGTCTTTGACTCCAAGTCTTTAATTATTCACCAAATCTTTGGCTCAGCTTTCTTTTCGATCCAAGATCCAAAACCTGTAACCACAAGACAAATACCCAAGAAAACGTAAAATAGAACAAAAGAATAAAAACCTAAAAAATAAATAAATAAATCTAAAACCTAACCTAAACACAAGTCCGCGTCGGCGGCGCCAAAAATTGATGTTGTTTTTAAGTTGTTGTAGAAAGTGGTAGTAAAGATGTCGTTCCTCTCAGACTCGTGAAGGATTTTTTAGACTCAAATAAAACTAGAAGACTCAAAGAAGGTTGTATCAAGATTTTAGAAAGCACTGAGACTCAGGATTCCACTATTTTCCAACTTTTATGTGATTTTAATCTAATCTATATTCATGCAACTCTTTACGTTTAAAGTGATTCTAATATTTTTGCCTAGACAAGTAGATTCTCAAAACAATAGTTGTAAATCGAAAGCATGGACCATCAAAAGACTTAACCTAAGCATGACCCATTAATTGAGAACACAACCACTTAATCAGAATCATATATTCGATTTCAGTTCAATGCAAATAATCATAAAAGAAATTGCAAAAATCATTAAAAATAGATGTTACCACATATTGATTGGAAAATTAGCTTCCTCCGTCGCATCGGCTAAGGGGTTTAGCTCCTCATATTATTCACGTGCTCAAAATAGGTGTTCATAGCTCAAAGGTGTGAAAAACAAGGGAAAACTAATAAAGCAGCGAGTTTGCAACGCTGTAGTGGCGTTACAAAACAAACTGTTACAGATGAAATAAGACTGCCCCTTAAACGATACTTCGTTTGTGTTGTTTGATTACGACTGCCTCTGCGACTGTTCTGGTTCGTCCAATGTTCTTCGTGTTCTTGATGTTGCAGCAGCAGAAAAAAATGTTCAACTCGTGATTTCAGCTTCCTGTTCTCTTCTAAACCTCACAAAAGTGTCGACTACCCTGGCTTTAACTTCTATCACCTCTTATATACACCACAGGACCCTTAAAACCTCGAGTAAATCCGAGAATATCTCGGTTTTCTTTCACCTCAAGCCACGGGATATTTCTTCTCCATAATTCCTTCACGCGGCTCTGATTAGTTGCATATTCTCCAAACTTGGTAACAAGGATATCTTCTCCTAATTATTACGTTTCTTCCGAGTATAACTCAAAGAAAGTCCCGATATAACTCCACCTCCCTGTTTTGAAAAGGAAAGAATATCTTCCCTTATTTCACGTAACCAAAGCCCTCATCCTTCCTGTTTCGATGCACCAAGGTAGTATCATATCATTCCAATTCAAAACCCATGAAAATCTCCAACAGAATCCTGTATAAATTGCGTCCAAAAATATGCAGGCAAGAGTGAAAGTTTTCCCGCCAAAACTACTTTCAAACGGAGATGAAGGTGACCTCCCCTATCCTGTACGGGTCTGCCAATAGTAGGTGCCCTGGAAATGAGTTGTCCCTTATCAATTGAGGTGCCCCTTATCCAAAATGGGGGTCCGAATAGCAGGTGTCCTCCGGGTGCGCTTTTCGACAACTTTTCGAGCCGATTTTTCCAAAAATGATTATTGGCCAAAAATACCTACACACATATAACACACCGTAATAAGTACAAAAATGAGCACTATCAATATATAGAATCGAGACAAATTAGACACAAAAATGTGTCTATCATTCATCACGTGACCCGTGTAATTTTCACGTTATTCTTTGCACAATTAATAGCTCGTTGGATTTGAAAACATGGTTTTGTTAAGTGATTACATGCAGAGATTACACCTTTCAAGCAGACAGAGCTGTGTGTATAATTCTCAAATCAACCTAATTCATAAAAAGTAAATTATTTTCCCATGATAAACCTTATATAGCCATTCTTGAAAATTTAGTTGGATAAATATAATAGAGAGCCTATTTAACTTTACGAGATAAATAATAGTTTGGGATAAGAAAATATATTGCTATTGTACGGTTGATGACAATATGACTAATAAGAGATAAACATGTATACTAGTTTCAGTGATTGGAAGGATATTGTTTGAAAGTAATCAACTTTATTATTATTTGCTTTCGTTATTAATTTGCTTTTTAATTAACAAATCATGTTTGGTTACACTTAAAAACTACAAGTATAGTGCTTTTGAATGACACAATCCCTACTTATTATTACATTACCAGTTAGCATATTTGGAAGTTGTTAATTATTTTTGATCGAGTAAACGACCTAATCAAAATTGGGGTTGTTGCTGAAGACAATGGATATCTTTAGTTTTTTTTTTTATTTTTGCGTGTGATCTTTTTGCTTTTAAATTTTGTGTTTTTACTTAGCTTTATATTATTTTATCTTAGGTATCGTCTTTATGGTGAACGTACGGAAAAGCTAAGGCAAATACCAGACAGTTATTTTACAACACTCTTCTATCAAAAAATAACCATTGGATACTCTATTAGTAACTGAGATCCATTACGTAGGAGAAGAACCAATTGCGACTCAAAGGACACTCAAAGATTTGATGTCCCCAAACTTGGACCAACAACCAGTACATCTTCAGTTGGATGGGATGTTTACCTGAAGGCACAATCGATGCACTTTTTTTTTTTGTCGTTGTTGTTATGTTAACCTAAGTTCAAATAACTGGCAAAAGAAGATTTTAATCATATTTTTCAACATGTTGTGACGAGCTTGAATCCATCCACTACAAATTCTAGTAGACTATATAGGCTGCTTTGCTTTTCCCATCGATAAATACTGCAGAAAAATAGTTGTATTAACTTCCTTTTGGAAGTGTAATAGTACGAGTCGGGATGAAGAAGTCGTTTCTAAAGAAGTACTTTCCATCGTCGAAGTTGCATTAATTTGTAAAGAAATTTAAGGTATTAGACAAAGAACAAGTGAAACTCTTTATGAATACTAATAGATATACCAGATGTTATTAGCTAGCTAGTTGTTCACACAGAGAGACACTTGCTGCTAGTAGTGTTGCATTGGCGAACAACACTATTAATATTAAAGAAGTCACGGGTTTGACAGAAAGCATGGCCAGAAACATGCAATAATTTCAAATTAAAGGTGAACCAATGACGAGGAAAGTAAGTGAACTTAGTGGCTCAAAGATCCTCGGATGAGTCAAATGACAACTATATGGTACAACATATGGAAGTTGTAATTTCTCCGACACCTGATGACCTGAATATGGAGATGTTGAGCGAGTTGATGGTATAGACAGCTTTCAGAGACGGAAACATAATTCCATACAAAGCTATACGGACGAATCATTCTAATTTTAACCATCCTAATGATAAAGCAAATTCAAACTACAAAGAGAGGTTTTTAGAGCAAATCCAGTGAAATAAGCACAAATGAATAAATTTGAGCATCCAACTGGATATGCAAACAGAGTTTGGGAAGTGGGGAAAAGCTTTAGCGGGCCAAAACAAACATATTTTTTCAAAAGGTGACGATCGTCCCAAAAGGCATCGTGCCACAACCCAACTTAAGCCAAGCCTCGGCTCACCTTGAATCCACCGTCCCTAATTAAAACGGTAACTATTATTTCTAGTGGGCAGAATTTCTCACTGAAAATAGCACACCGATTCATACCGAAATTCAAATTTCCCTTGAATTTTCTCTACTAAAAAACACTTCAAATTTTCATTATAGTATTTTAGATTTTCAAAATTAAAATGTCTCACAAATCTATTACACTTTTTTGCGATGAGAAACTTGATGTTGTTGTTAATAAGATATGTGCTAATTTAAAAAAAAAAAAAAAAAAAAGGGAACAGTGATGCAATTACAAGTTAATCAAGGAAAATGTTCCGCTAAGAAGCAAAGAAAAGCTCAAATTTTGAAAGTGAAAAACCGAAGTTACAAAAACAAAGGAGAAACAGTTCACGAGCGTGTTAAATGAAAGATACGTCAAATGAAGATAAGCAGGAGGCAAAAAATTATCCAATTTTTTTTTATTAAAGTCATTATTTAAGTTCTTGTACGTATTATTGTCCAAGTTTATATCTTGTAAAGAAGTGGCAGTAATATTATTTAATGAAAATATTTAGACTTTAAATAAGACTTCCATTTTATATTAAGTGATACTTATTATATTTAAACTTCCATGTAAAGTAACCTGATTTCATAATGATAACAATAACATCAAACTACATTGGATTAAAGCAACTAAACTGAATAATCTTTAAGGATGTTGAAACAAGCTTCGTAAGGAAAATGTTTGCCGTTAGTTTCCTCCCATGCATCTAGATATTTGGATCATTTCATCTTCCGTTACACACTGTTAAAAGCATGTTGATTAATTTCCTTTACGTGAATAACAAATTACGTGACTGCATGATTAATTGCTTGAAAGCGAACAAACAATCCATGAGCATATCGGTTTTCGGGGTTCCCCATTTCTGAAACGAACATTGTGAAAATGTTCTGCCAAAAAGATGTGCGCGACATGGCTTGACCACTAATAATATTTCCTTGAGTATGAAAAGCATAGGCTTTACAAATAGCTAAATTATCTTCTTGAGTATATTTATGACCACGAACTCTGGCAGACATTCTTTTGAAATATTTTTTTACATAAGGTTGAAAACGAAAGATTACGATTGAGGTGAAATTATAAGAATTTGTGGGTGTAGAAGGTGTAATTTTGGATTTGAAATTGTTTGAATTTATAGGGAGTAGATAAGAGTCGTTGGATACCGTTGCCGGCTCAGACACTGAGATGAGACTCATTGGGTGTCCTACCTATTTTATGTCTTAGTTTGGTGTCGTGTCATTTAAATTAATGAAAATTTCTATTTGCACCATTACAATAGTAAATAATTAGAACTTTCCAATGTAATACGTATCGGCCGCCGAGTTACTCGCGAGTAACTTGAGGATCGGGTTCTGGTTGATACGATCATCAAATACTCAGCCGAGTTACTCTCCAAGTAAGCTATGGATCGTTCTGATTCCCGAGTCGGTTGGGTCTCGAGTAACTCGTTCAAATTATAAAAGAAAAAAGTTGGAGAGAAAAAAATTCAGAGAAGTGAGAAAGAAAACTGGGTATGGATCGGGGGCACAAATCCTATCTAATTCGTCCAAATCAAACAATATTTCCAAACCTTAAATCAAAAAGAAAACCTCTTTCTCTTAGTTAATTAAAAATTACTTCGATTACATGCAAAGAAATCCAATCACCAATATGAGAGGATATGCTTCAAAAAGAATCAAATATGGGATGATGAGATTTAAGAAAAAAGAGATAAGATAAAATGAAACTCAACAAGAGTTTTATGTGAAGTTCTACCAAGAGAAAAAAACTTGATTTGAATAACAGAGGAAGAAGGGTAAAATAAGGTGAGGTGGATCTAGTTGGAAGAATAAGACGTCAAAAAAAATCCTAATTATGTTAATATGTTTCAAGGAGTTGTGGGGGTGTAAATATGTCAAGACTTTTGAACAGTCAGATGTGGAGTTAATAGGTGGTGTTGGATACATGGTAGATTAAACTGGATATGGTGCGATTTGTGACTCGCCCGAGTTACTCCAGGGGTATCGCCCGGGATCGAGGATCGGCCTCCAGCCGATCCGGGGCCAATCCCCAGAACGTACAACATTGGAACTTTCTTATTTTAAAGCAAATCAAATTTAATTTGATTAAAGCAAACTACTATCATTCAGTTAAAACTAAATTATAAAACTCGTTCTATTTACTGGCCTGGTGGTGGAGCATCCGGACAGCAGTAGGAGTTGTACCTGTGAAGCTGTCTAAGAATGTTGAAACAAGCTTCGTGGGCGAAAGGTTTCCGTTAATTGACTGCCATGTCGTTAGAATTATTTGTATCAGTTCAGCTTCAGTTTTACCGTTCCTTCTATTGAGGTTAAGCTGCATAACCATTCCTAGCAATTGATTGAGATCGTGATTTATTACTCAAAAGCGATGGGATAACCGATTGCACAACCATTCATGTTTCCCGTATCTGAAACGAATGTTGCAAAAATATTATGCCCAAAACAAACAACTGCCATATTTTGATGACCATATAGACTTTCTCTTGTTCTTAAAACATAAGCTCTAAAAATAGCTAAATTTTCCTCTTGAGAATACTTCGTACCACGAACTTTGGGAGGCATTGGTATTAATTATAGGAAAAATAATTAGCTAGAAATGGAACAAAAGTTACAATCGTGCTACATGAACAACCAATTGACAGCTGAATAACAGCGGGTCCTGATGTGGCACTTGTGTGTAGGAAAGAGGCGATTTTTATCTCCTCCACATCACATAAGAAAATATTTACAGATTTCTCGTGTAATATTACCTAGTATGCTAAGCCGAACAGTCAAAATACAATGAATTTCTGATAGACGCATTTATGTGTCTATTTTGTTCTCAATTATGTATATTGTTAGTTCTCGATTTTGTGCTTATTTTGCTATTTTATGTATTTGTAGGTGTTTTTGGAGAAATGGACTTTTACGGCGAAATCGGCTCGAAAAGTTGAAAAAGGTACCCCGAAGGACACTTGCTATTCGGATCCCCATTTTGGATAAGAGGCACGTAGTTGATAAGGGGCATCCCACCGTTATTTACACCCCAAAAATTATTGTTTCCCACCCAGTTGCTAAAGGGACCCAACAGCAGGATAAGGGGCATCCATCATCTTCCCCGTTTGAATTAGTTTTGGCGGGAAAGTAAGAACAGATTCAGGGTTCGAGTTTTGGAGGTCTTCTGAAGAGATTCAATGGCTAAATTTGATGGGATGGACCTGTTAGAGCGTAACAGGGTTGGTAATAGTGATTTGATCGATTGGATTGGGCTGTATAACCGAGTTTGGAAGTAAACAGAAGTGGAGGATAAACTAGGCTTGAATACGGAAGTTCTGTCCATTATTTGGAAGATTTTGTGCGAGTTAATCGTGCATATGGATTGGTATGGAGTTGTAACGATTAAACAGGGAGGTTACGTGTTTCAAAATAGAAGAAAAGAGGATTTCGAGCGTGATTTGATAAAACAGGAAGGAGAAAATATATCGGGTATTTGGCTGTATTTTTTGGAAAGTGGATGGAGTCTTTTTGAAGGAAATATATTCTGTGAGATTTATTCTATCACAGATGAGTTGAGGGACGTTGGATTAACTCAGAGCCACGTAAAGAAAAGGAGCAAGAAATCCCGTGACTTTAGGTGGAAGGAAAGAAGAATTTACGAATTTTGGGGAGGTATTTTGGTTGTTGTTGGTATATATATAGTTCTGGAGGTCAGTCAAGAGTTTTTGGGGTCGATTGGGGGGGCTGCAGAATCAAAGCAAAGAAGTTGCAGAAATATTCACCTGCTGCTGGTGAAGAAGAAGACGAAGAACTTTGTGCTGCTACGGACAGTCTCAAATAAACATCGTAGTAGAACGACACAGAAGACAGTCGTTAACACAGCAGTCTTATTTTATCTGTTAGCTTCGTAACAGTCGATCTGTAACGTTTATAATAGTTGCAGTTTCGTTGTTTTTTTCTTTTTCATATATTTCTTCAATAAAACACCTTTTTGAGTAATGGATTATTATTTTGAGCGTGTGATAGGTGTAGAATACACCTAATTTACTATCTAGTAGTTTATGCTTTCTTTGCTATTTTTCTTGTAAATTATGTATTTTACGCTTGTTTTGAGTTTTGTAGCTACTTTGGAGTCGCACGGAGGAAAAGAAGAAGAAATCATCCAATTTGAGCCAAAAGGGCAAAATTATCATTTCAAGGGCGAACACTATCTCTGGAGCCCACCCAAGGTTAAGGGGCAACTCTTTTGGGAGGAATACTAGACACGAGACCGGCCAAATGTTAAGGGCCGCTAAATGGTTAGCCCTTAGCAAGGTAACCGAGATCTTGAATAACCAACCTTACTCTTATACCCTAAAATCGACTCATCCCTCTCATTCGTAAATCTCACTTTGAAATTAAGAAGAAGAAAAGAAATAAAACAGCAATGCTTTCCGTTGTCCGAGAGATCGAAGTAAGGACTAGAAACCGAGAGAGGAGATTGAAGTTGAGAGAAAATCGATGATGGTTCGGGGTTGGAATTGAATCAAGAACAGAGATGAGTTCGAATTGATTGTGCTGCTGTTTAACTCGAGAGATGAAATTGAATCTGAAATCGAGAGATTGGATTAATGGGTTTGATTGGTTGATAAATCAAGATAGAAAAGCAGATCGAAACTCGAAGAAGCGGACAAAAATTGAAATTAGGGTTCGAATTGATGATTTAAGGTTTCACCGAATCGAGAGACAAGGAAGGAGTTGGTCTCACGAATTGAGGAGTTGTGTTGAATCGAAATGGGTTTGAGTTAATAGATCGTTAATGGTTACAGGAGATGAGGATCGATTGAGAGTGCAGATTCATAAATGGCTTGAGTTACTGGCTGAAGAACTGAGGCTTTGATGTTGGCATGGTTCATTAATTGGAAGCTTGAATTGTTGTTTTCATGGGTCAGGTGGAAGTAGCTAAACTGCAGATGATGGTGCCATGGCTCTAATTACAGGCTAGGGACTTAAGCTGTGAGGAAATGATGAGGCCTGTGTTTGCTGCCATTGATGGGTTGAGAAGAAAGATACAAATAATGATGCTTGAGCAATGACAGTTAGATTGCATGGAATGGATGATTGTGGAGCTGTTTCAGGTAGAAGCTGTTGAGTTGCAGGCTGAGCTATCAAGTGGTCTGGCAAATTGCAGGCAGTCTTGATGAGGTTGCAATAGGTAGAGAAGGTTGTGACAGTATGGTCTTGTGTTGTGTTGGCTCAATGGCTAAGTACAGGGTTCTTGTGTATGGCAGCTAGAATTGAATTAAAAGGAAAGATAGCAGGATGCACTGTGAGTGTGTGTTGTTGTGGTGAGTGTCATGGAAGAGCAGGCTGTGGCAGTGCAGGTAATGAGTGAGGTTGCAGCTTAGGATGGAGCTGGAAGAATTAATGCTAGATGAATGTTTAGGAGCTGTAATGTGCAGTCCTACAGAGCAATGGAGTTGCAGTCCAAAATGGCTGTGCTGGTGGTTGGCTTGACATGCTGTTGTGCTGTGGCAGTGAGGTGGTTATGAGTTGAAACTGAAGGTGGTAGCTGTGTTGCTCTCCAGCTCTTGGCGTTGTAGGTCTGCTAAGAATGGTGATTGTGTATGCTGCAGAATGGAAATGGAATGTTGGATTCAGCTGGTTGCAGCAAAGCAAAATGAGTTTGGTTCAGTGTAAGTTACAGGTGCACCGGCTATGTCACAGATTGAAGTAGAGAATGGGAGAGCCAAGATGGCTGGATAAGGAGCTATTTAGCACAATCATGGTGCGAAGACTCTGGAATGTGCACAATGGCTTAGGCCATAGCAGCTCGATGAATCATCTTAGTTAGATCACCCGACTAGCCGATTCAACGACTCAACCCGACCCTATCCAACTCGGCCGACTAGACCACGACTCTCTCCCTAACTCCGGTGCTTGACCGAGTTGACCCGCCATTTTGACTTTGACCGTTTTGACCCGTTTGACCGTTAGTCCTAACAAAGTGATCAGGTGACGGAATATTCCGTCGAATATTCCACTGACGGAGAAATTTTCAGTGGCCGTGGGCGACTATTCCGCCGAATTAGGCCATAATCCCATTTTTCCGACGAGCAAAAATTCCAGAATTTTTCTATGGACTTCTCTCATGGGTATGAAGACTTGGGCTTGGAATTGGATGGAGAATTGGACTCAAATTTGGAAAGAGAAGGTGGAAGAGTTGAGAAAAGCTTGGATTTGGAAATTGAATTGCAAAAGAAAAAGGATTCTATTCCTTGGAAGATTTGGAGAATATTGAAGCCTATAAATGAAGAAGTTTTCTACAACTTCTACACATCTTTTATACACATCTCCACACACAACACTTTTCTTTTCTTATTCTTTGTGTGAACTCTTTAACATGAGTAGCTAATTTTATTGATTGAGGATGAATTCCTAGTTCTTAACATATGATTTAAGTTTTTGTTTTCAATTCTATCTTGAAGTTTTTCACATAATTATCGTTTGTTTTTACTAATAGGAGTGATCTTAAAGACATTCATGATTGATTGATAGATTGTTTGGAGTGCACGCTAAATTGATTTGTTAATTTGATCTAAAGCTAGTGAAAGTTAGGAGATAAGTAATCGTTTCTTGACTCTTTACATAAGTAGCAAACACGAGACCTTGCGGAGGGATTCCGTGGAGCAATTGTGTGTAGAAACAACGTTAGCAAGTAGACCTTGATCTAAGAGTCTAACTACTAATATTAACCTAATAAGTTCATAAATATTAATTCGTTTATTTAAATTACATCTAGAGTGAGCTACTACTAGGTGGTTTGGTAAATAGAATCCGGTAAGTCGAGAACTTCCGTGTCCCAGGTGATACAAGGGATTTAGGGGTTTAGCACTGCAGCTAGCTGCTTTACCTACGGTTGGTGATAATTTGTGACTAATAACAAGTAGAAGAGAACATAACTTGATTCATTGTTTCGTAACGAAGAAGGATTCCTTGATCTTGTCTCTCTTATTGTTTTCAACTTTCGATTTTAATTGCTTTGTTTATTTTCTTTTGTTTTTTTTACACCCCCCTTTCGTGACTATTTTTACAACTAGAATCTCGTGCTCCTCGTGGGATCGACCTTGACTACCCTATATTACTTGTTAATTAGGTAGTAAAGTATTAATTAATTTGATTGCACCTACGACACGCATCAAATTTTGGCGCCGTTGCCGGGGAGCAGCGGATGATTTTAGTTGTTTTTATTTTTCTTTTTGCTTTATTCTTGCTTTGTTGGATTCTATTCCGTATCTAACTTGGTTTTTTGAATCTTATTTCAGGTATCGGTTTTCCATGTATGGTGGACAAGAGCATGCATATTACAACAATCAATACGGTTTTCAACCTCAACATTATGATAACTTCCAACCATCCTTAGGATACAATCAAAACCAATATTTTGGCTATGATAAATTTCCTACAGAACCTTATGGATATTCTCATACATATCAACAACCTTATGACGGTAATGTGCAGACAGAGAATTTGGAATATACTCCTCTTCATCGTGTTTTTCCTTCACTTTTTCCAAAAGAGGAGATACAGTCTAGAAACTCTATCAATAGTGGTAAGCGTGTGAACGTCAGGAAACTTGCACAGAAATTATACAAATTGGAGGATGATGGGGACTCGGAAGAGCTTGTCGCAGAAATTAGTAGGACCATTCATATGGAACTTAAACGACGTCTAGATAAAGGTAATGAAACCGATGACGATTCTTATTATGGTGAGTCCGAAAGTGAAGATGATTGTGTTGAAAAGGACCAACCTTTGGAGACTTTTGATGACGCTAGTGTATCTTACTTGAGCCTTGATCTTAATAATGATCAATCACCTATTCAAAAGGAAGAGCTTGAGGAAGATGCATTTATTGCTTGGCAAAAATTTCTTAGGGAAAGATGGGAGTCCGCGGAAGTGTATGAATGTTCCGACAATGAGGAAGTTATTCCAACTCCGGATCATAATAACGATCCTTCACCTATTCAAAAGGAGGAGATTGGGTGTGACTTACCTATTGTTATAAACGGTGTAACACCCGCACATGAAGATCTTACAATCTATACCGATGAAAATCATTTTAGTGAATGGCCCGATTCCGATGATGAGAATGTTGAAGAGATGATACTAGAGGATGAAACCACATTCATTGATTTTGTGGAAGACCCAATTGAACTTGCGAATGATTTTAATGATACCGAGACTTTGGTTAAGGTAGAAAACGACGAAGAATGGTTGCAAGGTTTAATAGAGGACCACGATATACAAGAGGTAAGTAATTCACTCGAATTTTTTAAGGATGAAGAGGATTCTATAATACAAGAAATTGTGAAAGGTTTGTCTAACCCTTTGCATCTTGATTCTTCTCCTTTACCTCCTATTGGTTTGAATGTATGTGCTTCGAAAGTATTTTTGGATGATTTTGTTTCTAAATACCCACCATTGGAAACACTTGATGCTAACACTATGCAGGTTTGCCAAGAAGAATACATGGAAGTTCCCAAATTCTATGTTCTTTATACACTTCCGAGTGTGGACGAGAATAAGTGTGGGGGAAATTTCTATCGAGCGATAACATCATTATTATTTTCTTGTGCTAATATTTGTATGGAGTTATTGTTTTCAAAACAGGTATTATGGGTGGATCCTCAAATTTTCCGATTGTTAGTATATGGGGAATGAATCTTGCAAAAGCTAAGTCGGGCCGTCGACTTTAAAACAAGCGCTTAATGGGAGGCAACCCATAGGTTTTGTATTTCTTTTTCTTTTTGCTTTTTGTTATTTCTTTTTCTTGTTCCTTATCATGTTAAAATTTCCCACCTTGACTTTACTAGGAGGATTCAATTACATTGAGGACAATGTAAAGTTTAAGTGTGGGGGAGTGGTTAAGCATGTTTTTAAAACAAAAATTACAAAAAAATTAAATTTTTTTAAAAAAAAAAAAAAAAAAGTTTTACATAAAAAACTTCAACTTTTAAAGATTTTAGAGTCACTAGCATATTTCTAGGTATGTTTACATAGAGATTTTGACCGACATAATTGAACTTGGAAATGTTAGAGAACTACATTCGGATTTCTTGCTTGTTTGAGTGTTAAATAATGGATTTAATCATGCCGGTGATGCGAATTTGGTGCAGGGAGAAGTGCATTATTAGAGTTGCTGATCAATCATTAGTGGAGACTACCCGTATTCATATCATGTGAGGCACCGACCAGAAAATTTTCCATATACTAAAGAGCTTCTTTTGAGTGTGTGTCACCGTACGTTAATTCCGGGTAGAATGGTGAGCTACCCAACCTCCCACCAATAGAAGCACTACTCTTGATCTCTTGAGTGCTAATTTTGTCAATCATGAGGGTGACGTCCATGGATGAAAGCTTCCTTCTTGTAGTTCGATTTGCAGTTAGCACCATTCTCTCTCTCGACAACAACGGATCCATAGAAACACTCTCATCATCAACAAGGAGCGACATTAAAATCTACAAGGAAAGTTGGAAAAGTTCAAGGTTTATAAGCAACGGAACGAAGAAAAAAAAAGAGCAAATTTCAAATTCAAGTAAAGCAACATACAAATGAGCGGATTTTTACATACATGTTGAGGACTTACACTACAATGAGGTAATTTTATATTCAAGTATGAAGACTTATTCACAAAAGCGAAGAAAATTAAAAGGTGAGAATTTTTGAAAGTTTATGATTTCAAGACGATACAAGTTGTGAAGAATCAAGCGGTAAAATACTTCTTCCACGGCCATGGTTTATTTTGTATTTAATTTCTCTAGTTCTTAAAAAAAAAAAAAAAAAAAAAAAAAAAAAAAAAAAAAAAAAAAAAAAAAAAAAAAAAAAAAAAAAAGAGAAATATTTGTTCTTATTAATAAGCCGTGGGGAAGGAAAATTTATAAGGAAGTTTCAAGCGACAAGGATTTTTAAGGTAAAAAAGAGTTATAAATTGTCAAGGATTTATGAAGTTCGAGAGTTTATCATTAATAGTTGAAACCGAAGACCATGAAGATCAAGACGAGGAGCAGAAGACGTTTCTATTGGATGCCGTGAGAGTGGTGTTATCATAATTGGTGATCGAATGTGAAGGTGAGTAAGTAATCTCATCCTCAGTAATATGGTTGATTTCCTTTCTTAGAGATCGTCAGAAAAATGGTTTTTCAAAATATTAAAAGATGTGGGTTTTTAAAAATATTTCGGAAGTTGTCCTTCCCACCATTCAACGTGTCGCAGAATTCTCTCTTCATTCCTACCTGCACACATGTGAGAACCATAAAAAGCCGTCTTTTTGAGTGCAATTATCATAAAATCCTTTTTGGTGAGGCGAAGTCGAGGCGAAATGCTTATTGATCGTTTCTCAAACACGCGTTCTCTCATTATGGTGTGGTTATTTCTCACTCAACATTTAAGAATGAGAATATGTTCTTTAGTATTTCTAACTTCTTATTACTAGCATGCAGAAACTCTATGTCCTCATAACTTTTTGGATGCTTGTGACGCTGAACGCTTTGAAGTTGTGAGTTTTTAGTTTGATTTGCTCGAGGACTAGCAAAGTCTAAGTGTGGGGAATTTGATAGGTGTAGAATACACCTAATTTACTATCTAGTAGTTTATGCTTTCTTTGCTATTTTTCTTGTAAATTATGTATTTTACGCTTGTTTTGAGTTTTGTAGCTACTTTGGAGTCGCACGGAGGAAAAGAAGAAGAAATCATCCAATTTGAGCCAAAAGGGCAAAATTATCATTTCAAGGGCGAACACTATCTGGAGCCCAGCCAAGGTTAAGGGGCAACTCTTTTGGGAGGAATACTAGACACAGACCAGCAAATGTTAAGGGGCTGCTAAATGGTTAGCCCTTAGCAAGGTAACCAGATACTGAATAACCAACCTTACTCTTATACCCTAAAATCGACTCATCCCTCTCATTCGTAAATCTCACCTGAAATTAAGAAGAAGAAAAGAAATAAAACAACGGCTGCTCTGTTGTCTGAGAGATCGAAGTAAGGACTAGAAACCGAGAGAGGAGATTGAAGTTGAGAGAAAATCGATGATGGTTCGGGGTTGGAATTGAATCAAGAACAGAGATGAGTTCGAATTGATTGTGCTGCTGTTTAACTCGAGAGATGAAATTGAATCTGAAATCGAGAGATTGGATTAATGGGTTTGATTGGTTGATAAATCAAGATAGAAAAGCAGATCGAAACTCAGAAGAGCAGACAGAAATTGAAATTAGGGTTCGAATTGATGATTTAAGGTTTCACTGAATCGAGAGACAAGGAAGGAGTTGGTCTCTGAATTGAGGAGTTGTGTTGAATCTGAAATGGGTTTGAGTTAATAGATCGTTAATGGTTACAGGAGATGAGGATCGATTGAGAGTGCAGATTCATAAATGGCTTGAGTTACTGACTGAAGAACTGAGGCTTTGATGTTGGCATGGTTCATTAATTGGAAGCTTGAATTGTTGTTTTCATGGGTCAGGTGGAAGTAGCTAAACTGAGATGATGGTGCCACGGCTCTAATTACGAGGCTAGGGACTTAAGCTGTGAGGAAATGATGAGGCCTGTGTTTGCTGCCATTGATGGGTTGAGAAGGAAGATACAAATAATGATGCTTGAGCAATGGCAGTTAGATTGCATGGAATGGATGATTGTGGAGCTGTTTCAGGTAGAAGCTGTTGAGTTGCAGGCTGAGCTATCAAGTGGTCTGGCAAACTGCAGGCAGTCTTGATGAGGTTGCAATAGGTAGAGAAGGTTGTGACAGTATGGTCTTGTGTTGTGTTGGCTCAATGGCTAAGTACAGGGTTCTTGTGTATGGCAGCTAGAATTGAATTAAAAGGAAAGATAGCAGGATGCACTGTGAGTGTGTGTTGTTGTGGTGAGTGTCATGGAAGAAGCAGGTACGTGGCGGTGCGGGTAATGAGTGAGGTTGCGGCTTAGGATGGAGCCGGAAGAATTAATGCTAGATGAATGTTTAGGAGTCAGAATGTGCGATCCTACGAGCAATGGAGTTGCGGTCCAAAATGGTCATGTCTTGGTGGTTGGCTTGACATGCTGTTGTGCTGTGGCAGTGAGGTGGTTATGAGTTGAAACTGAAGGTGGTAGCTGTGTTGCTCTCCAGCTCTTGGCGTTGTAGGTCTGCTAAGAATGGTGATTGTGTATGCTGCAGAATGGAAATGGAATGTTGGATTCAGCTGGTTGCAGCAAAGCAAAATGAGTTTGGTTCAGTGTAAGTTACAGGTGCACTGGCTATGTCACAGATTGAAGTAGAGAATGGGAGAGCCAAGATGGCTGGATAAGGAGCTATTTAGCACAATCATGGTGCAGCACAGCTCTGGAATGTGCACAATGGCTTAGGCCATAGCAGCTCAGATGAATCATCTTAGTTAGATCACCTGACTAGCTGATTCAGTTCTGACTCAACCTGCCCTATCCAACTCGGCTGACTAGACCCTGACTCTCCCTAACTCGGTGCTTGACCGAGTTGACCCGCCGTTCTGACTTTGACCGTTTTGACCCGTTTGACCGTTAGTCCTAACAGTGGACTGACGGAATATTCCGTCGAATATTCCACTGACGGAGAAATTTTCAGGTGGCCGGCGGCGACTATTCCGGCCGAATTCCGGCCATAATCCCAGTTTTCCGGCGAGCAAAAATTCCAGAATTTTTCTATGGACTTCTCTCATGGGTGTGAAGACTTGGGCTTGGAATTGGATGGAGAATTGGACTCAAATTTGGAAAGAGAAGGTGGAAGAGTTGAGAAAAGCTTGGATTTGGAAATTGAATTGCAAAAGAAAAAGGATTCTATTCCTTGGAAGATTTGGAGAATATTGAAGCCTATAAATAGAGAAGTTTTCTACAACTTCTACACATCTTTTATACACATCTCCACACACAACACTTTTCTTTTCTTATTCTTTGTGTGAACTCTTTAACATGAGTAGCTAATTTTATTGATTGAGGATGAATTCCTAGTTCTTAACATATGATTTAAGTTTTTGTTTTCAATTCTATCTTGAAGTTTTTCACATAATTATCGTTTGTTTTTACTAATAGGAGTGATCTTAAAGACATTCATGATTGATTGATAGATTGTTTGGAGTGCACGCTAAATTGATTTGTTAATTTGATCTAAAGCTAGTGAAAGTTAGGAGATAAGTAATCGTTTCTTGACTCTTTACATAAGTAGCAAACACGAGACCTTGCGGAGGGATTCCGTGGAGCAATTGTGTGTAGAAACAACGTTAGCAAGTAGACCTTGATCTAAGAGTCTAACTACTAATATTAACCTAATAAGTTCATAAATCTTAATGCGTTTATTTAAATTACATCTAGAGTGAGCTACTACTAGGTGGTTTGGTAAATAAAATCCGGTAGTCGAGAACTTCCGTGTCCGGTGATACAAGGGATTTAGGGGTTTAGCACTGAGCTAGCTGCTTTACCTACGGTTGGTGATAATTTGTGACTAATAACAAGTAGAAGAGAACATAACTTGATTCATTGTTTCGTAACGAAGAAGGATTCCTTGATCTTGTCTCTCTTATTGTTTTCAACTTTCGATTTTAATTGCTTTGTTTATTTTCTTTTGTTTTTTTTACACCCCCCTTTCGTGACTATTTTTACAACTAGAATCTCGTGCTCCTCGTGGGATCGACCTTGACTACTCTATATTACTTGTTAATTAGGTAGTAAAGTATTAATTAATTTGATTGCACCTACGACACGCATCAGCGTGTTTTCACTATGAAGAGCTAAAACCCAACACTGGGACGACGGAGGAAGCTATATTTCATGCATGTGGTAATTATATTTAATTCCTTTATGACTACTTGCACTATTATCATCGTTTTATGATTTTTCTTAATTGATTGTGATGTCGTATGATGATGTATGCTTGGTCTAAGTGCTTTTGATGCGTCATGCTAGTGATTTACAGTCAATCTTTTAAAAATCTACCTTGGCAAAGAATTATAGTCAAGATTATTTGAGCTATAATTGTTTGGAACAAATATATGAATCGCATGAATGAGTTTATGGTGGAATCCCGAGTCTCAGTACCTCTCGTTATCGTGACAATCTTGTGAATATATTTTCTTTGTTTTTAGTATTTTCTTTGGAGCGAAGCTACAAGGAAAGAAAAAGTGCTATAAAAGGAAAGCATCTTCCAAAGAAGGAAAGAAAAGAGGAATTCAAAAGGAGTGAAGAAGAAGATTTTGTATATAGCTATTTTGTTTTATTTTTAGAAACTGTAAATAGGGTTGTATTTTTGTAATTTTTCTTTTTATTTTCGGACACTTTTTGCACTTTATTTTTGGACTTTGACTTTATTATTTTAAACCCTACGGAAGGGTTAAAAATTAAATAAATCTGTTTGCAGGGAAGGACGACAGTTACGATACTGTCTCGGCCCCTCGGGTTCGTACACTGACATAGGAGTCGGTGGCCTGAGTCGACTTCAACGGTTTATCGCCCGTCTGGTACGGGAGGTAAGACTCTATCCACCCACGAATCCCCTGTCAGTGGGTTTTAATTTTGTGTGACAACTCACACCCCTGCAATAGAATGTCGAACTGGTATTACAATAGCCAATATAACGAAAATCCGACTGAGTTTCAAAATGGACGTTACTACTTTGACCATAATGTGAATAGTGGTTAGGAACATCAGCCTTTTGAAGGTTATGGTCCATACCATGGTGAGCCCAATTACTATCCACACACCCACGGGTCATACGAGCAAAATTCCTCTCTACTAGAGTCCGCACGTAAGTTAGCTGAGTCGACACAAAAGTTACTTGAGTCGACACGTAGTTCAGCTGAGATGAATAACTTAGTTATGGACGAAAGCAATGCAATATGTGAACCTTCTTTCCTAGATAAAATCAAGAAGTCATGTGAGTCGACTCAGAAAATGTTGTTAGAGGCCCAGGAAAGAACTGCTCAAGATAGTCTTAATTTCCAATATAGTATTTCCAATATTACCTTTGAAAATGAGGATAGTTATTTGCATAATCAAGATGACGAGGATAAAATTGGTAACACTACTTGTTTAGATGAGGTTCAACCATTTTCATGCTGTTATGATGATTATGATGAGGATAGTGCTGATGAAGAATCTGAAATATGTAGGCATAATGAACAGGAATTTATTACTCCAACTGAGCTTTATAATGATCATGTTATTTATAGTTCAAATCCAAATAATTTTAATAATTATTCACCTATTTAAAAGAACGAGGATTTGACTAGAAGTATCTCCGTTTTAGACGATGTAGAATTTCCTAGTTACAAAGCCGATGATAGTTTTGAGGAACGAGTTTATTCTAAGAATATTGTTTTAGAGTCAAACGATTTAGAAACATCAGTCTTAGACAAAGAAGATGAACTCGTAGAGATTTTAAATTTGAGTAAGGATGCATCACCTGAGTACAACCTAGAAAAAGCAATTCACCATTTTCAGGATTCCGATGATCTAGAAATTAGGGAAATTGTAGCTAGTCTATCTAGAGACACCCAAAACTCTAAGTTTGGGGGTGATTATCATTCTCCTTGTGCCTTACCTTTAGCTCTTACAGAGATCCCTCACTCGGGACTTGACATATGTGCCTCAACCATTTTAAAAGATTATCTTCATACACGTTTTCCTGAACCTAGTGATGTCCATAAGGAAGTTCAGTTGTTAGAAACCCATCCTCTGGTTGATGAGGTTTATTCAGGATATGATACCCAGATTGACTTTGTTTTCCCACCAAATATTTTTCAACCAATTGTGGGAACATATAAGTTTCAGATGTGTCAATTATTAAGTTTTGAGACTGAGCCTAAGTACTTTAGGAAAGTAGAAATGACACATTTGCTTAAGATTAACCACCACTTTCATCGTGGACACTTGTGTGAGCCAAACCTGATTGACTTTAAGGATCCACAATTATTTAGGTTATTATTACGTGCTTCTAAGTTTTTATTTGAGTTTTTACAGACTGAACCGGATCTTAGCTTTGAGGAATTCCAGCACATGAAAATATTTTATCTCGACCCAGTTATAGAGCCCGAACTCAACCACGGCTAGATGTAGTTGTCTTAAACAGGAAACTAGACAAGGGTTTGCTTTATTTGTTAATTTTCTTGGCAGGTTGGAGATTCCTTTTATTTGTGATAGCTCTATTTGGTTTTGATGACCCACAGACATTTCGGCTATTACTTTATGATTTTATGAGGTGACTAATCCTTTCTTAGTCTGGCTGAAGACTTTAAACTTAGCACTTCTTGGGAGGTAACCCAATATTCATGCGACACGGTAATATCTTTCCTTAACTCTTTTACTTCAAATGGTAACAGTTTTTCCTTGTTCATGCTTTTAATTTTATCTTTAAAACATTGAGGACAATGTTAGATTTAAGTTTGGGGGTATGGGAGAAACTTTTTAGTTGCATTATTAAACTCCAGAGCCTAGAAATTTATGCTTATTAAGGATGGCACTAACCAATCTAAGTGGATGGAAGCATTTTGGTTGTAGGAGTTGAGGAACCAATCTGATTAGATGGAAACATCTAAAGAGTCTATTCATAAAAGCATAGAGCTCAGGTGTTAGAATTAAAGAAAAACATGGTAGTTTCGCCATATCTCGTTGAATCCTTTTCACTTCTATTTTTATTTTGTTTTCTTTAAAATATGTTTCTCTAAGTGATTAGGTGGGGCTCACGATTCAAGTTGTTACCACTGCTAGGGTGAAATAGAGTGATTGAGATACCAAAAAAAAAAAAAAAACACAAAAAAAAAGAGTAAAAGAAAAAGAAATTGAGACCAGACCATCAGACCAACCGGAATAAATTCAATAAATTCGACCACTGGAACCCTTGTATATGCCAGTTGTGTTGATCTAGAGTTAGGATTATTGACCACTGGTTCCCTTGTATATGCCAGTGTGTTGATATTAGTCCAGACCAGTATCTCAGTCCATTAGGATAGGTTCGTTTTGGCAGTGGCCTTCAGACAGATATGAGAAACACCATTCACCTAGTCAACATCAAAACCATTTACGTTTTTCTCTACATCCATCTTCTTAATCAATCCATGTGATTGGTTGACTCCGGTTATGATGTCCAGAAACTATTTGAGTAGAGCTCTGTCACTTATATATGAATTTTAGTATGCTTGAGTGCAAACTCGTGTACAGCAATTGGAATTTCGCATCAGGGTACTTCCTCCTGTAGTCAATAAGTATGCCAACCAAGGAGATTCTTTAGTGCCTTCCAAGGTTTTGCGTAAATAACTAAGGTCTGGAGTGTAAAGGTTTTGTGGGTATATCTCTTGTAAACCCTCCCGAGACTATAACTCGGCCACTAGGGCCACCTAGGGGTTTAAAGGCTTATTGCATACGCTAAATGCAATCGACGATGCCTGCGACAGTGAGTAAGGATTTTATTTTGTAGATTTGATTTGCTCGGGACTAGCAAATAATAAGTTTGGGGGTATTTGATAGACGCATTTATGTGTCTATTTTGTTCTCAATTATGTATATTGTTAGTTATCGATTTTGCGCTTATTTTGCTATTTTATGTATTTGTAGGTGTTTTTGGAGAAATGTACTTTTACAGCGAAATCGGCTCGAAAAGTTAAAAAAGGTACCCCGAAGGACACTTGCTATTCGGATCCCCATTTTGGATAAGAGGCACCTAGTTGATAAGGGGCATCCCACCATTATTTACACCCCAAAAATTACTGTTTCCCACCCAGTTGCTAAAGGGACCCAACAGCAGGATAAGGGGCATCCATCATCTTCCCCGTTTGAATTAGTTTTGGCGGGAAAGTAAGAACAGATTTAGGGTTCGAGTTTTGGAGGTCTTCTGAAGAGATTCAATGGCTAAATTTGATGGGATAGACCTGTTAGAGCGTAACAGGGTTGGTAAGAGTGATTTGATCGATTGGATTGGGCTGTATAACCGAGTTTGGAAGTAAACAGAAGTGGAGGATAAACTCGGCTTGAATACGGAAGTTCTGTCCATTATTTGGAAGATTTTGTGCGAGTTAATCGTGCATATGGATTTGTATGGAGTTGTAACGATTAAACAGGGAGGTTACGTGTTTCAGAATAGAAGAAAAGAGGATTTTGAGCTTGATTTGATAAAACAGGAAGGAGAAAATATATCGGGTATTTGGATGTATTTTTTGGAAAGTGGATGGAGTCTTATTGAAGGAAATATATTCTGTGAGATTTATTCTATCACAGATGAGTTGAGGGACGTTGGATTAACTCAGAGCCACGTAAAGAAAAGGTGCAAGAAATCCCGTGACTTTAGGTGGAAGGAAAGAAAAATTTACGAATTTTGGGGAGGTATTTTGGTTGTTGTTGGTATATATATAGTTCTGGAGGTCAGTCAAGAGTTTTTGGGGTCGATTGGGGGGCTGCAGAATCAAAGCAAAGAAGTTGCAGAAATATTCACCTGCTGCTGGTGAAGAAGAAGACGAAGAACTTTGTGCTGCTACGGACAGTCTCAAATAAACGTCGTAGTAGAACGACACAGAAGACAGTCGTTAACACAACAGTCTTATTTTATCTGTTAGCTTCGTAACAGTCGATCTGTAACGTTTATAATAGTTGCAGTTTCGTTATTTCTTCTTTTTCATATATTTCTTCAATAAAACACCTTTTTGAGTAATGGATTATTATTTTGAGCGTGTTTTCACTATGAAGAGCTAAAACCCAACACCGGGACGACGGAGGAAGCTATATTTCATGCATGTGGTAATTATATTTAATTCTTTTATGACTACTTGCACTATTATCATCGTTTTATGATTTTTCTTAATTGATTGTGATGTCGTATGATGATGTATGCTTGGTCTAAGTGCTTTTGATGCGTCATGTTAGTGATTTACAGTCAATCTTTTAAAAATCTACCTTGGCAAAGAATTAGAGTCAATATTATTTGAGCTATAATTGTTTGGAACAAATATATGAATCGCATGAATGAGTTTATGGTGGAATCCCGAGTCTCAGTACCTCTCGTTATCGTGACAATCTTGTGAATATATTTTCTTTGTTTTTAGTATTTTCTTAAATCAAACCTTTACAAGCCCGAGTTGAACGAACTTTTACTACCACTTTACAACAACAATTTAAAATCACATCAATTTTTGGCGCCGCCGACGCGGACTTGTATTTAGGTTTTAGGTTTTAGAGTTATTTCTATTATATATATATATATATATATATATATATATATTGTTCTCTTTTACGCCTTTAGTATTTTTCAATTCTTTTCAGATTTGGAGCGAAGCTACAAGGAAAGAAAAAGTGCTATAAAAGGAAAGCATCTTCCAAAGAAGGAAAGAAAAGAGGAATTCAAAAGGAGTGAAGAAGAAGATTTTGTATATAGTTATTTTGTTTTATTTTTAGAAACTGTAAATAGGTTGTATTTTTGTAATTTTTCTTTTTATTTTCGGACACTTTTTGGACTTGGACTTTATTATTTTAAACCCTACGGAAGGGTTAAAAATTAAATAAAACTGTTTGCAGGGAAGGACGACAGATTCTGATACTTTCTCGGCCCCTCGGGTTCGTACACTGACATAGGAGTCGGTGGCCTGAGTCGACTTCAACGGTTCATCGCCCGTCTGTACGGGAGGTAAGACTCTATCCACCCACGAATCCCCCGTCGGTGGGTTTTAATTTTGTGTGACAACTCACACCCCTGCAATAGAATGTCGAACTGGTATTACAATAGCCAATACAACGAAAATCCGACTGAGTTTCAAAATGGACGTTACTACTTTGACCATAATGTGAATAGTGGTTAGGAACATCAGCCTTTTGAAGGTTATGGTCCATACCATGGTGAGCCCAATTACTATCCACACACCCACGGGTCATACGAGCAAAATTCCTCTCTACTAGAGTCCGCACGTAAGTTAGCTGAGTCAGCACAAAAGTTACTTGAGTCGACACGTAGTTCAGCTGAGATGAATAACTTAGTTATGGACGAAAGCAATGCAATATGTGAACCTTCTTTCCTAGATAAAATCAGGAAGTCATGTGAGTCGACTCAAAAAATGTTGTTAGAGGCCCAGGAAAGAACTGCTCAAGATACTCTTAATTTCCAATATAGTATTTCCAATATTACCTTTGAAAATGAGGATAGTTATTTGCATAATCAAGATGACGAGGATAAAATTGGTAACACTACTTGTTTAGATGAGGTTCAACCATTTTCATGCTGTTATGATGATTATGATGAGGATAGTGCTGATGAAGAATCTGAAATATGTAGGCATAGTGAACAGGAATTTATTACTCCAACTGAGCTTTATAATGATCATGTTATTTATAGTTCAAATCCAAATAATTTTAATAATTATTCAACTATTCAAAAGGACGAGGATTTGACTAGAAGTATCTCCGTTATAGACGATGTAGAATTTCCTAGTTACAAAGCCGATGATAGTTTTGAGGAACGAGTTTATTCTGAGAATATTGTTTTAGAGTCAAACGATTTAGAAACATTAGTCTTATACAAAGAAGATGAACTCGTAGAGATTTTAAATTTGAGTAAGGATGCATCACCTGAGTACAACCTAGAAAAAGCAATTCACCATTTTCAGGATTCCGATGATCTAGAAATTAGGGAAATTGTAGCTACTCTACCTAGAGACACCCAAAACTCTAAGTTTGGGGGTGATTATCATTCTCCTTGTGCCTTACCTTTAGCTCTTACAGAGATCCCTCACTTGGGACTTGACATATGTGCCTCAACCATTTTAAAAGATTATCTTCATACACGTTTTCCTGAGCCTAGTGATGTCCATAAGGAAGTTCAGTTGTTAGAAACCCATCCTCTGGTTGATGAGGTTTATTCAGGATATGATACCCAGATTGACTTTGTTTTCCCACCAAATATTTTTCAACCAATTGTGGGAACATATAAGTTTCAGATGTGTCAATTATTAAGTTTTGAGACTGAGCCTAAGTACTTTAGGAAAGTAGAAATGACACATTTGCTTAAGATTGACCACCACTTTCATCGTGGTCACTTGTGTGAGTCAAACCTGATTGACTTTAAGGATCCACAATTATTTAGGTTATTATTACGTGCTTCTAAGTTTTTATTTGAGTTTTTACAGACTGAACCGGATCTTAGCTTTGAGGAATTCCAGCACATGAAAATATTTTATCTCGACCCAATTATAGAGCCTGAACCTGAACCACAGCTAGATGTAGTTATCTTAAACAGGAAACTAGACAAGGGTTTGCTTTTTTTGTTAATTTTCTTGGCAGGTTGGAGATTCCTTTTATTTGTGATAGCTCTATTTGGTTTTGATGACCCACAGATATTTCGGCTATTACTTTATGATTTTATGAGGTGACTAATCCTTTCTTAGTCTGGCTGAAGACTTTAAACTTAGCACTTCTTGGGAGGTAACCCAATATTCATGCGACACGGTAATGTCTTTCCTTAACTCTTTTACTTCGAATGGTAACAATTTCCCCCTTGTTCATGCTTTTAATTTTATCTTTAAAACATTGAGGACAATGTTAGATTTAAGTTTGGGGGTATGGGAGAAACTTTTTAGTTGCATTATTAAACTCCAGAGCCTAGAAATTTATGCTTATTAAGGATGACACTAACCAATCTAAGTGGATGGAAGCATTTGGTTGTAGGAGTTGAGGAACCAATCTGATTAGATGGAAACATCTAAAGAGTCTATTCATAAAAGCACATAGCTCAGGTGTTAGAATTAAAGAAAAACATGGTAGTTTCGCCATATCTCGTTGAATCCTTTTCACTTCTATTTTTATTTTGTTTTCTTTAAAATATGTTTCTCTAAGTGATTAGGTGGGGCTCACGATTCAAGTTGTTACCACTGCTAGGGTGAAATATAGTGATTGAGATACCAAAAAAAAAAAAAAAAAAGCACAGAAAAAAAAAGAGTAAAAGAAAAAAAAAAAGAAAAAAAAATTGAGACCAGACCATCCGACCAACCGGAATAAATTCAATAAAGTCCACCACTGGAACCCTTGTATATGCCAGTTATGTTGACCTAGAGTTAGGATTATGGACCACTGGTTCCCTTGTATATGCCAGTGTGTTGATATTAGTCCAGCACCAAAGTATCTCACCATTAGGATAGGTTCATTTTGGCAGTGGCCTTCGACAGAGATGAGAAAACACCATTCACCTAGTCAACATCAAAACCATCTACGTTTTTCTCTACATCCATCTTCTTAATCTATCCATGTGATTGGTTGACTCGGTTATGATGTCCAAACTATTTGAGTAGAGCTCATCACTTATATATGAATTTTAGTATGCTTGAGTGCAAACTCGTGTACAACAATTGGAATTTCACATCGTGGTACTTCCTCCCGTAGTCAATAAGTATGCCAACCAAGGAGATTCTTTAGTGCCTTCCAAGGTTCTCGCGTAAATAGCTAAGGTCTGGGGTGTAAAGGTTTTGTGGGTATATCTCTTGTAAACCCTCCCGAGACTATAACTCGGCCACTAGGTCCACCTAGGGGTTTAAAGGCTTATTGCATACGCTAAATGCAATCGACGATGCCTCACGATGCAGTGAGTTAGGATTTTATTTTGTAGATTTGATTTGCTCGGGACTAGCAAATAATAAGTTTGGGGGTATTTGATAGACGCATTTATGTGTCTATTTGTTCTCAATTATGTATATTGTTAGTTCTCGATTTTGTGCTTATTTTGCTATTTTATGTATTTGTAGGTGTTTTTGGAGAAATGGACTTTTACGGCGAAATCGGCTCGAAAAGTTGAAAAAGGTACCCCGAAGGACACTTGCTATTCGGATCCCCATTTTGGATAAGAGGCACCTAGGTGATAAGGGGCATCCCACCGTTATTTACACCCCAAAAATTATTGTTTCCCACCCAGTTGCTAAAGGGACCCAACAGCAGGATAAGGGACATCCATCATCTTCCCCGTTTGAATTAGTTTTGGCGGGAAAGTAAGAACAGTTCGTGGTTCGAGTTTTGGAGGTCTTCTCAAGAGATTCAATGTCTAAATTTGATGGGATGGACTCGTTAGAGCGTAATGGGTTGGTAAGAGTGATTTGATCGATTGGATTGGGCTGTATAACCGAGTTTGGAAGTAAACAGAAGTGGAGGATAAACTCGGCTTGAATACGGAAGTTCTGTCCATTATTTGGAAGATTTTGTCCGAGTTAATCGTGCATATGGATTGGTATGGATTTGTAACGATTAAACAGGGAGGTTACGTGTTTCAGAATATAATGAAAAAGAGGATTTCGAGCGTGATTTGATAAAACAAGAAGGAGAAAATATATTGGGTATTTGGCTGTATTTTTTTGGAAAGTGGATGGAGTCTTATTGAAGGAAATATATTCTGTGAGATTTATTCTATCACAGATGAGTTGAGGGACGTTGGATTAACTCAGAGCCACGTAAAGAAAAGGAGCAAGAAATCCCGTGACTTTAGGTGGAAGGAAAGAAGAATTTACGAATTTTGGGGAGGTATTTTGGTTGTTGTTGGTATATATATAGTTCTGGAGGTCAGTCGAGAGTTTTTGGGGTCGATTAGGGGGCTGCAGAATCAAAGCAAAGAAGTTGCAGAAATATTCACCTGCTGCTGGTGAAGAAGAAGACGAAGAACTTTGTGCTACTACGGATAGTCTCAAATAAACATCGTAGTAGAACGACACAGAAGACAGTCGTTAACACAACAGTCTTATTTTATCTGTTAGCTTCGTAACAGTCGATCTGTAACGTTTATAATAGTTGCAGTTTCGTTGTTTTCTTCTTTTTCATATATTTCTTCAATAAAACACCTTTTTGAGTAATGGATTATTATTTTGAGCGTGTTTTCACTATGAAGAGCTAAAACCCAACACTGGGACGACGGAGGAAGCTATATTTCATGCATGTGGTAATTATATTTAATTCTTTTATGACTACTTGCACTATTATCATCGTTTTATGATTTTTCTTAATTGATTGTGATGTCGTATGATGATGTATGCTTGGTCTAAGTGCTTTTGATGCGTCATGCTAGTGATTTACAGTCAATCTTTTAAAAATCTACCTTGACAAAGAATTAGAGTCAATATTATTTGAGCTATAATTGTTTGGAACAAATATATGAATCGCATGAATGAGTTTATGGTGGAATCCCGAGTCTCAAAGACCTCTCGTTATCGTGACAATCTTGTGAATATATTTTCTTTGTTTTTAGTATTTTCTTAAATCAAACCTTTACAAGCCCGAGTTGAACGAACTTTTACTACCACTTTACAACAACAATTTAAAATCACATCAATTTCTCATCAGTTTTTTTTTTTGTGTGTGATCTTTCTCTTGTTCTGTTTTGTTGAGCAAAACTAATGCATAAGTGCTAGTGACAAATCGGGTGAAACCGTGAAAGAAGATAGAAGGTCAATTGATAAAGATGTTAACATCTCAGGAAAAATAATTGATTCCGATCACAAAATTACCAGGATTTTCAGATCCATAAGACGGGAATAATGAGCAAGTGAATGATAATTAGTAAGATCAGTAAATATTAAAACAGTCCATAAACTGGTGGCACCTGGAAATAGATGACATTCGTTGTCATAAACATGGAAAACTTCATTTTCATATATGAGTGATAATGGTAATAGTTGCGAGAGAGGAAGAAGATGATTGATGATACTTTCGAGTCTGATGCCATTGAGCGGATTTTTTGCTCCTAAACTCCTTTCCATAAGGTTGGAAAATAAGAACCCTAATTTTTTTTCTTCGAAGAAGAAAGTAGATTTTTTCTGATTGACCTTTATATCCAGAGTCTAACATTTTGATTGTTCTCAAATGTTGGATAAATCCAACAACACATATTTCTATTTGGTTTATGTGACGTGGGAAGAGATAGAAAATCGCATCTTTCCAACTCATTAGTGCCACGTCAAGATTGCTGTTATTCAGCTGTTCATATAGCATTTTTCACGTCATATGAGATTTTTGGTGAAGAAGGTGTGATTTTCGAGTTGGAATTGATTGAATTTATAGGAACTGAAATGATAACCATTGGATTGACCTAGTCGGCAACGGTTCAACAGAAAGACCGGTCGACTCAATTTGAAACGATCCTCATCCCACAGTAAACCGTGCGTCGGCCCTGTTGGCACCGATCATCTTATGTTAAGATTGTCTGTTCAATTTGAGACGTGATGAACAAACCCTTTATATATAAACCTTTGCACATTCATTTTCCTGGTCTAGCAGTCTCATTGTGGGGTGGAAATCGGCAAATCTGCTCATTTGCCCGTTCCACTGAATTTTCCAGTACACATCTCGACATCTCGAGATATCTGCTCATTCTTAAACCGACACTTCTACAGAACGTGTCCCGCACTCTTTTCAGAACGGCTTCTCTTAAACGTAGCCCACGCTTTTATTAACTATAGCCCAAAAAGCTGAAGTTAAAATGAAAAATCAAAATTACCAAACGCGTTTTAATTATGTTTTACTAATAATCCTACTTTTTCCTCAAAATCAAAATCTAAACCCTAATTTATTTTTATATTCAAACTAAATCCATGATTATGCATCAAAAAGAAAGCTAGTATTTTCTCTGCTCAAGAAAGTATCAAGACAAATTTAAAAACAAAATGAAATGAGGTGAAGCGGTAGCATGTAGGCTTTGGAATAGTTACAAGTTGATCGTATAATGTAATGGGGTTTCACGGGTAGTGATGCATCGGGAGATTAATCATTTAGTTCCAAGTTCCTTGATAATCCCCTATTGCCAGAAATATGACTTCAATCATGTTACTGCATTTGTCATCACTTCCGTCACATGAAGATAAAAAACCAGAGGAATCACTTGCGTTGCATTATTGAATGATGATCGGTGATCATACTGTTGGATTTGGGGACATATTTTTTGAGCAGAACTAGGATACTTTGACGCCCAAATTCCTTTTCCTAAGATGATCTTCTTTTTCTCAATTGTGATAACAATTACTGAGTATTCTTAAAATCATCAATTTTATTGTAGATTTATACAGATTTAATTATGAAAATTACATGATTAGATTAATTTTAATTTTTGATTTAGGGATTTGATATAATTTTGGGCTATATATAAAAATTGTGCATAATCTTGTGGGTTATGTTAATAATTGTAAGAATTTGTTTGGTTGGAAGAAGGACTTATTTTATATGGGCTATGGTTAATAAAGGCGTGGGCTATATTTAAGAGAAGCCTTCAGAACAGAACCTACTGTATTTTCTCTTGAACAGGTTTTTTTAAACTTCTAAGTTCTAACAGTCTCAACTAGTCTCTTCATTCAGTGAGCGAGGAGAGGGAACTTCAAGTCTCATCTCATAAGGACTTAGATTAATGGCGGCAGTCTTTCTTTCCCGCGTTTCTCGTAGATTACGATCTTCATCACCACTCTTATCTCCATCAATCTTCGACCCATTTTTCACAAATTCTCAATTAAAACCATTAATCCCTTTTCATCAACCTCAAATTCATCCTAAAACCCTAGATACAAAATTTGAAACATATAAGTATCACCAAGTAGGTGGTTTTGATGATCAATTGCTGAAATTATTTCGTTCCAATTTAAATGTACAGTTATCTAGGTATTCTACATCTTCTGTGGGAGGAGGAAAAAGTGGTGAAAATCAGAACGAGGATGTTGAGAAGAAATCGGGAGTTCAGCTGTCGTGGATTGATCTATACCTTCCTGAACCGGTTCGTCCTTATGCTCATTTAGCTCGACTTGATAAACCAATTGGAACCTGGTTACTTGCTTGGCCATGTATGTGGTAAGCCTACTGTTACTGCAACAATATGTAGTGTTTATCAGTTTTGTTTCTGTTTGAAAAAATTACTGAATGAAATGTTTACACGAGTAACTCATTGGTTGTAGAAGAGGAATCAGGGGATCCCATTGTCTCAATGAAAAGCTTAACATTTTGTTTGAGTTAGAAGTTCTATTAAGAGCTTAGAAGTTTGAATTCTTTTCTTAAAAACTTTCAACTGACACTTGCCTGAAACTGTATTTATGCAATATTTCTAGGTCGATTACTTTGGCGACACAGCCTGGAAACCTTCCTGATTTTAAGTTGTTGGCATTGTTTGGTTGCGGGTCATTGCTTTTACGGGGTGCTGGATGCACTGTAAACGACCTTCTTGACCGTGATATCGATACAAAGGTATGTTTGAATCTGTATTCTAGTATGGTCTGTATTCCTTGCCACAGGAGATAGTCACGTATCCTCTTAACTGAATTCCCTTCATCTCGAATATAATCTTCTGCAAAGAAGTCTGCTGCATTGTAGTGGAACTGCTAGTATCATCTTTCGCAAACTATTGTCTATATGGAACCCCAGAGTTGTCTTCACATTTGACGTTCCTTAGTAGATTCCCACAGTTAGTATGACCCCTAAGTGATTGGAGGTTCTCATCTGTTTCTTAAGGGCTCATATATCTGAAAACTATTCTTGCTCCACTAGCATAAGGATGCCTCAACTACTGTTTCAATTTTCGTCTTGACTCTGGATTTTAGCTTTATTACTTTTTTTTTAATGGAAATCGTGCTTCTTTGTTGGATATCACTGACTAGTCATTCCACTAGGATCTATCGTGTCATAAACCCTCATCTTATCTACATTGAGCACTGAGAAATCTATTCTCAAGAATTCCAATATGTGATTGTTTAGTAACTAATTACTATACTTCAGGTGGCGCGCACGAGGTTGAGACCAGTAGCAAGCGGCCGTCTGACTCCATTTCAAGGGATCGGCTTTCTTGGGTTTCAGCTTCTCTTAGGTCTTGGAATTCTCCTGCAGCTAAACAACTACAGGTGTGTTATTTTTCTCACAGCTTACACCATGGGTTGCTCACATTTTAGTGGGCTATAAATTTATAGGCAACACATTTTGCAATGGGTACAAGTTGTCTTAGGAAACGAAGTTTCAGTTTTCTGATAGCAGTTCATGACTTTGCTCACCCTGGATTCTATTATTGCAAGACCCACAAATGTGTTATTTTTTAACTGCTATAACAAAATGATTAATGATCTGTTATTTTTGTGTCCTTATTCCTCAATCGCATCTGAAAACTTGTGAGTTGCAAGTTAATCTGCAGTTTCTATACCGTTTGTTGAAGGTCAAAGCGTTCACTATTTTTTTCAGTATTGTTCTGGGGGCGTCATCACTGCTGTTAGTTTTCACGTATCCTCTCATGAAGAGGCTTACATTTTGGGTAATTGCTTCTTAGCCTTCTTTAATGTTCATGCTCTAGATTCTTTCCTATTATACTAACATTTCCATGGCTAATTTACCAATTCACTTCATACTGCCTATAATTGCAGCCTCAGGCATATCTAGGTTTGACTTTTAACTGGGGCGCGTTATTAGGATGGACTGCTGTTAAAGGAAGCTTGGATCCTGCTATTGTTCTCCCGTTATACATTTCAGGAGTTTGTTGGACTCTCGTGTATGATACAATATATGCACATCAGGTATAGCTACTGACTTCAGAAATCAGAAGCGTGTAGAAACTGGTTTTCTGACATGTCTTATTTTGCTATTGACATTTCATAGCACCAGTCTCTCCCCCCTCCCCCTAAAAAAGTAATGACGAAAGGATAAACGGAATTTCGCTCCCTAGTGTTCGCTGTTAATCTTTGAATATTGACTATCTAAATGCAGGATAAAGAAGATGATTTGAAGGTTGGTGTCAAATCTACGGCCTTAAGGTTTGGTGCTCTGACAAAGAATTGGGTTAGTGGTTTCGGGATTGCATCCATCAGCAGCCTATGTCTAAGCGGATATAATGCAGACTTAGGTAATTACTCTGCTTCTGTATATTTTCCATGTGTGACCTGTTGAGCCTTTTTTAAAACCTTCTTTGTTTTCTCTTTTAACAACAGGATGGCCATTTTATGCATCTTTGATGGCGGCATCTGGGCAATTAGCATGGCAGATTTGGACTGTTGATTTATCAAGTCGTGCAGACTGTAATAGGAAGTGAGTAATCATCTGAATAGAAGTAAAGATAGTTTGCAGCGCTGTAGTGGTCTATTGTAGTTGCAGCTGATGGAAAACAAGTGGTCAATTTCTGCTATCCATGTCAGAATAGCATGTTCATCATTGATTGTCATGCCTAACCATATAAATCTAATAGGGCAATCCAAAATGTACCCACAATACAGATACACAAAATTGACCTAGCTGTATTGGAATTTGGGTTCCAAAGGCCTATAAAGAAAAGTGGTTGACATCTGATTGTTAGCTGTACATTTTAGAGCAATCACTGAGATTCCAACCTAAGATCCCAAGATAATGTTAAGACAGGTAAAAAATAGAAAAAGTCAATGCGGTTTCTAGTTTCAAAAATCTGGTGGATATGAAGTAGAAAGTAATGACATGTTTCTAGTCTAACCTTTAATTCCCAAGTATTTGGTTCTAGTCTGACCAACCATCTAATTTTTATTGTATAATTTGAATGCTTCTTTTACTGATTGCAGGTTTGTATCCAACAAGTGGTTTGGAGCAATTGTCTTTAGCGGCATCTTGTTTGGAAGACTAGCAACTTGAAATTGTGCGAATGGGGTATTATTTGCTCCAGTCAAAAGATGCTTTTTGGGTTAATAACTCAGGTATGTATGTGCAAGAGTTGTTTATCATCCCTTCAAATCTTGCTTGGAGGAGAGTTCAAAAGGTTGATGTCTCTTTTTCTTTACATTTATGAATGTTCAAACTTGGGCTCAGTCATAACTGATTGTGTTTCTTAATGTGTTTTCTTCAGCTTAAAAGAGAAGGAGAAATGTTCACAAGTCAGAAATTGGTTTAGTGTCAACTAGAAGCTCATTGCTATAATGTTGTGTCTGAAGCAACACAACAGATACTGTGGACATTTGCAAATAAATGTCTTACTCCCTCCGTCCCACTATTAAGTGACCTAGTTTAAGTTTGCACAATTTTTAAGGCAAGCAAGGGGAAAAATATTCTTAAGCACTTTTTACAATTATACCCTTATGGATAATAAATAGTGAATTTTCGAAATAATTTATCTCTCAAACTACACCACGGATGTTCGCAAACTTCGTACCATTGAAAAGCATTTTAAAACACCTACGTAACGAATGTAAACATGACTATCAAATTATGCATATTTCTTATGTTTCTTATAATCAATTAAAAGGATAATTTTAGAAATATCTCCTTATTAGTGATATAGGTCACTTAATGGTGGGACAAAATCTAAAAGTAACTAGGTCACTTATTAGTGGGACGGAGGGAGTATTTTTTAGTGGTGAAAAGATGATGACCCTAACATTTATGCCCATCATCTCTACTATGGACTTGCTTGAAAGCTAGTAATCGGACTGAAGAGGAATCTAGCCGTCTGAATTCACCACCCATCTACAAGGAGTATCAAATCCAGCTCGTACCCACTTAACCATATTGATGATTTTATGTAGCACATTATCCAGCTATTGCACTGTGATTTTTTCCCACAAAAAACATTGACTGTAGATGTCCTAATTCATTATTAGAAACTATACAACTTGAATCCAGTGAAATGTAAAAACAGAGAAAGAATCCCACCAACTCCGATTACTTCTCGAAATGGTGGATTTTTTTGGAGTTGATATCCGCCAGATAGTAGACGAACCTACATATGAATTTAAAATCGGGGTAGGATCCATTGACATGGTTATAATGACATAATCTTGACATTTCAGCGCCATTTTCTCTACCAAATCCAACGGGCAATTAATTCGAGACTAATTTTTTGATGACATGTTCTTCTTATAAGTCTCTACACTCCCACCAAAAATGAGATCATTCCGAGATGTATAAGACCACCATCTACAATTTTGAATATCAATCGTTGAAGATTAACGGTTGAAATTAAAATATGTGGATGGTGAAGTTTCGTATTTCGGAACTCTCTCATTTTTAGTAGGAATGTAGAGTTTTATACGAGGAACATGTCGCAAGAATATTAGCATTAAATTCATTGCCGGTTGGGTTTGGTAGAAAAAATGATAACCATGTCAACGGATTATGTCATTATAACCATGTCAACGGATCCTTCCCCTTTAAAATCTGCGGATGTTAACATTCCACGTAGAGTCAAAACAAGAACCTTTATTCTTTAGAATCAAATGAGATAGCTTGCCTCTCCTCTCCTACTCCAGATTCAACCAAGAAAACCTGTTCGAAGCATGCTCTATAAACTGCTGGAAATTATTTCTAGTCTGAGTTTTTGGACCTTTCGCCAAAACTCTTAATATCCATGCCCATTTTGAAACCCTAGTGGGGCTATTACAAATAAGGCTATTATTGGGGCGTCACACTCCAATAGAGGGGCTTCACTTGGATTCTTAGTGTCCAAAAAAATGGTTATGGGATATCCTAACACATATTCAAAACGTCTAGATTACCCTTTAACTAAAATAAAATCTTAAAAACCTGATATTTTCTATTGAATCTATTCTAATTCAACAAAAAAACTGCTCCTCTTCTCATCTTTCTTCACTTCCTCTCCTCCATAGTAACTTCAACTTCAATTCAACTTCAATTCACTTCATCGTTTTCGAACTCCTCAACATGTGTTAGGTAATAATCGAACAAACCCATCTTTGTTTACTCGTTTTTGTGCTTAAAATAGGTTAGATTGAATGAAATTGAAGTAAAAATAGGGTTTCAGTAACGTCTCTGCTAGTGTTACGTCTAGGTTCGGTACTGCTTTTCTAGATGTAACTTTAGTTTATGAAGAAATTACGGCCAGGTTGGATTAGTTCCAACCGTAGAATTTGATTTGCATGTAGTTTTACGTCCAGGTTTGGATTACTTCCAACTGTAGAAGCTGATCTTACGTCCAGGTTTGGATTAATTCCAACCGTAAAAGTTGATTTTACGTCCAGGTTTGGATTAATTCCAACCGTAGGAGTTGATTTTACAGCCAGATTTGGATTAATCCCAACCGTATAAGTTGATTTTACTAATTTTTTCCAACCTAACGATGGACTAACCAAGTATATAACAAAATTCATTAATTTAATTATTATCTAATTAAATTAAATTAAAATTAACTAAATAAAGGTTGTTTAGTCATTGGTTGACTAATTTTTCCAAAATGTGTCAAACGTGAGCACTTTTAACGATGGACTAACCAAGTATATAACAAAATTCATTAATTTAATTATTATCTAATTAAATTAAATTAAAATTAACTAAATAAAGGTTGTTTAGTCATTACAAAATTATTTGAGATAAGGGGTATTTGATATTAATGCCTTGGTAGTAGGTTGCTTTGCAAGTTAGGCTATGGGTGGCAAGTCTTGCAAACCTAGTTTTTGTCTATTAGGTGATGCCTTTGGAAATATGGCTTGCGATTGGAATGGAATGTGACGCCAGCCTTCATTACAAAAAGGCCTTATTTTCTAGTTAAAATTCCAAACGCACCTTATTCTACTTTTGCTTTCCCTCATCTACTACACACTTTAGGGTTAACCCCTCACCAATAGAGACCAACTGGCGCTCCCTACCCATCTCCATCTCTTCGTTATTACATCATCACTCTTCTGCAGGTAGAAACAAAACTTTCGCCTGAAATACCCTAATTCACAGCGATGGGAGATCTTCAAGAAATGAAAAAATCTCCGAAACTGCCGATACCTGGACGCACCCTTTGTGGGCCCGTTTTCTTACACGCGTGATTTTTTGGTAAAAGGGAAATCCTTCCCTATTTCAAAGTCTTTTCACGCCTTTATATATATATATAAATTTTTTTCCCATTCTCATGCTTTATTCTTCCCTCTTTTTATACTAGCGGCAAAAGAGAGACCGGCTTCGGGTATGTCTCCGAATCCTCTTTTTTCTTTTCACGTAGGTGTAAACCTTAAGAGTAGGCGCTCCACAATCCTTGCATATGATTCCTTGGCGTGCCTCTTGTAGAGAATATAGTATGTATGCAACCAAGGGAATACAAATATATTTTGTTTGAACCCGTAGGAAATTATATATGAATTTTAGATAAAGAAATATTTCAACCACAAGAAAATACTCGTGTGTATTTTGAACCCGTAGAGGATGCTCCGTATATAATTCAACCCGAAGAACGATACCGTAGGGCGTATTTGAGCCCGTGGGTGTGTTTTAACCCGTGAGAACCCCGTATGAATCCGAAGAAGAATTGTCCATATGACTTCGAACCCGGGAAATATTGATATATGATTTTGCTTCTTGAAAGAAGTACCACGCGCTGGGTACGATTATGTGTCTAGATAACTTCACCTTTCTCCGTTTGTTTTGTGCAGATATCTTATTACCAAATTGTTATGAAGGAATTCGATAAGATGTTACAAACCAAATTTCGCGCAAGGATGCTCATAATTCCAAACCGAACATAGATGATGAATTCTTCACTAGAGCCCTTTCACCCGCTTGCCAATTTTGCTAACCGGTGGTGAGGATGATAGGAAGACACGTTCTTCTCGAGAGCACCATTCGGGTCCTGTCTTCATAAAGGGGTATATTCCTCTTCCAACATTGACTTAAAGTCTATTGCATTCTTTTGAATGGGTTGAGTTTATGGTGAGCAAGGAGCATATAAATACCAACTTGACTCGAGCCAATATGTCACTTTGAAGACCTCGGTAAATCTCCAGTTAGGAAGGACATCCCAAAGCTTGGTTGCTTTTATCTCCGGATGGTGTTCGGACACCCATACAATCATATGTAGATGGGGTGAGATAACTTTCTCCTTGGAGAGTGTGGCTCTCTTTGCTGAATCTTCCGATGGCGGAATCTTAGAATCCATTATCTCGAAAGCGAGGTGAAGATGCGGGATGACAAAGTTGGGGATTTCGCTCGGAAAGACTCCATTGCGAAGTCGAAGGGACTTGAAAGGTGCCCTTACGGTTGGTGGATATCTCAATGGTTTCCGAAGCTCAGAACAGAAGTGGTGATCTTCATGTCGCGGCATTTTTTGGCTCTCACGGTTGTCTAGAGACATTTTGGACAAAGAAGGAATAAGACCAGAGTTGTTGGCGATTGCCGAATTGGCAGTTCCTTAATGTGCATCTTGGATCACCTAAGTTGCGAACATGCGAGTTTCGAATGGTTTTCATGAAAGTGGATTCATATGTGCACGTTGCTTTTCGATTTGGGAGCACTTTGAGAAGTATGCTCCGAAACCGTTGCCTTCGTTCCGTGAGTTGGGGTGGCTCAAATTCTTCGATGGGTGAACAGGCGTCCAAGAGTTGGCGTGAGCTTGGTTAGTTTTCTTGATAAGTTGCATGAAATCAATTTTTCGTCCATGGGGGCCGATCCATAAGTCGTTGATTCAAATGGACACCTTTGCCTCGCTCCGCTCACATCTTCATTCGTAGCCGTCGCTTTATATACCTTTCTTCGTTCTTTCCAGGATAGCCGCAGTATAATATCGTGCCATCAAGGGGTGCCTCTTGTTTCTGACGCCTGATCCCTAAAAGATTCATGAATATCCGTCTTTCCTTCTTTCAAATGGGAAGAGTAATGACCTTCGGCTATAATGAGTTTTGGTGCAACGAGTTTACTATGATCCGAGATTTTGTGAATAACGTGGTGGAAAACGTTCGGCAAACCTTTATTTATCCAATGTTGAGAGATCCCAAGCGAAAGTTGCCTAAAAGCCCCGAGCCAAGGAACGGAGAACGAAGAACCGTGTCTTTGGCCCGGGACAGTTTCACAAGATCCTCCCACGGCTCTTGTGTATTTCATTCTTCGATAACCGGGTATGTGTCGCCTCTTCATTGGTTTGTCTCAAAACACGTGAACTTGGTGAGAATATGTCTCCTCCGGTGGCTTGATGAGTAATGCTACACACTTGCCGAGAGACGGTTTCTTCAAGGAATTCTGCCTCAACTCATAGCGGTGATGAGTCGAGAAGAAGAAAGTTCAACAAGCGAGAGTGATTCCTCACTGCAAAGACTGGTTCTTCTTCGAAGTGGTTCTGAGTTTCCCTTCTTTTCTTTCTTCTTCTTCTTATTTCTTCTTTTGAAAATGTCTAACTCAAGTTTGCTTTCGGAGGACGATTAAGGGTGGAGTCACATGCTCTTTGACCACCACTTGAGATGGGAGTTAGCCAATTGCTGGTTCAAACGGTGGATGATTCTCCGATGGTTGTTGTTGCTGTAGACATGGAAGAAGACCCTTTGCGAAGGCCACTTGCAAAGCCATTTTTGATCCCCCGTACTTGGTTCCTTATCCGAGGTCATGTCTTGGTTGGCGGCTTCATTAATTTGTACACCGTAATACAGAGAAGCACGGACATATGGCTACAAACAAGAAAGTTACTAGTCGATTTGATCTGGTTAAGCGTGTGGAAGAGGCTTTATCTTCCATTGAGGATATGAGGTAAACACCGTTTGAAGACGTTATTGCCGACCATCGCGACGTCGTAGAAAGAGTTTAATACTTCGTGGTTTGTCGAAGGCCTTGCCGAGATCAAAAAGTTGAAAGATGCGGCAATCGAAAGCCTTTCCGAGGAGATTGCCTGACGAGAGATGGAACTCGAAAGCTTTCCAAGATGTTGACTATGAAGAGAGCGCTCTTGAGGACGCAAAGTTGACTTTTTCAAAGAAGAGCGGCACTTATTTTCAAGGTTTTTTGTTAAACTTTCATTTAGGTTCTTTTTTTTAAAAGACATATTGGATGTCTCGGTTCAAAACTTGATCTTTGATAGACAGTTTGGTTGACTAATTGTAGGAATATCATGATTACAAGTGCATTACCTTACGTGAATAACGTTCCTCATCTTGGAAATATCATAGGATGTGTTTTGAGTGCTGATGTATTCGCTCGTTATTGCCGTCTCCGAGGTTATAACGCAATTTATATGTGTGGAACTGATGAATATGGAACCGCCACTGAAACCAAAGCGATGGAAGAAGGTTGTACACCCAAGGAGATTTGTGACAAGTAAGATACTCTTTTCATTTTTATTCATTTATCTTATCTGCAGTTCTTCGTTTAATCGAACAAAATTATATCTGAGGAGATTGATTATGTTCGAGTTTATACTTGTTTAGATCTTGTCAAATTTGCATGTTGTCGACGAAATTGGTAACAATTTGTTGACTTATTTTTGATGACTTAATATTTTCTAGTTTAAATCTAAGTTATTGATTAGAAGATTAGGCCAAAATAATGAGAATAAATGTCTTAGCTCTAGTAGTTTTTGTTGATTCTGATGTCAATTTCATGGTTTAGAATTACAAGTGACCAGTGGTATGGTTACTGGTTAGGTCTGCTTATATTTCAGTTGTACATGTCGGCAATTAGTCCGTTATGGAAATCCACGAATGCCTAAGATAATTCTTGTGAGTATTCTGCTTATAGAGAACATTTCTTCGGTCTGGCAAAACTTACCAATTTATCCTTACCAATTAATTATATTAAAGTTATATATAGATAGATATTTTACAAAATTGGAGACTTACAATTGCTACTTCGCTAGGTACCATGCAATTCATAGAGATGTTTACAACTGGTTTGACATAAGTTTTGATGAGTTTGGACGCACTTCTAGTCCCCAACAGACTGAAGTTTGCCAAGCAATTTTCAAGAAACTGATGGAGAACAACTGGCTTTCTGAAAATACAATGCAGCAGGTACAGCTTTCTGAAAGTCTTATATAGCTTTCCCTAGTTTCTAAAATTAGCCAGCCAATTTTGTTGTTACTGTTTACTTATGATTATCCAATGATGGACCTTTGTCTTAGCTTCCTTGATTTTTGATCAGTCCTGCATTGTAAGCACTATTGATTTTTGAGTTCACCTAATTCTAATTATTTACACAGCTTTACTGCAAAACGTGTAAACGTTTCTTAGCTGATCGGCTGGTGGAAGGAAACTGTCCTAGACCCACATGTAACTATGATTCTGCACGAGGTGACCAGTGTGAAAAATGTGGAAACCTTTTGAATCCGACGGAGCTACAGGATCCCAAGTGCAAGGTTTGGCTCATGTTTCATTTTTCTATGCGAAATTATTCAACCCTCGTTTCGTATGATATTCAAGTAGGCACAAGAAGGGGAAAATAGTTACGACCTCTTGAAGATGCTATGAAGTTTAACTCGAAATAGTTATAAAACATCACTGACTGACCTGAGATGCACACTTTAACAAAATGCGTTTGAGTGGGAAGTAGTGCTTCCTCTTTCATCTCCCAACCACTGCAGACAGAGTAGTCAATCACATAAATTCAACATTATTCGCAGAAAAATCTCTCACATATTTTCTGTCACTAGGATTTTATGAGTTATATTACTTGTTAGCAACACGCCAACACCTAAAAATGATTTATTGTCTTTTTTTATTTCCCAATGGGGCATATTGCATCATGTATAAAGATACACCCCGTCTTGTTTGATCTGTTTATTCTGTCATTTCTCTTAATATTGGTACTCTAGGTATGCCGGAACACTCCTGAAATTCGTGATACAGATCACTTGTTTCTAGAACTCCCCTTGCTGAAGGATAAATTGGAAGAGTACATTAACAATATGTCCGTGGCTGGATCATGGAGCCAGAATGCAATTCAAGCTACAAATGCATGGCTAAAAGAGGGCCTGAGATCTAGGTGTATAACCAGAGATCTTAAGTGGGGGGTTCCTGTTCCACATGAGAAATACAAGGACAAGGTCAGACTAGATAATCGGAGTTTTTGTATGGGTCTCGGTTTTTTTTCTTTGTACCGTGATTGCTTTATGTTTTGGACCGTATTTTACTTTTGATTCTGCGCCTTGTTACCACATCATGTTCAGGTTTTCTATGTTTGGTTCGATGCACCTATTGGCTACGTCTCGATAACTTCATGCTACACTTCTGAATGGGAGAAGTGGTGGAAGAATCCAGAAAATGTGGAGCTTTATCAATTTATGGGGAAGGACAATGTACCATTCCACACTGTAAGTGTTCCCCATCTTTCTGTTCCTCTTTCAAATCATTAGTGACTTCATTATGTCAATTTCACAATAGTTATACTCTCTGCGTCAATGCTTCTGTAGCTAACAGTCTCTCTTCGGCTGACATGAATCATCCAACTGTACGATTTTTTTGTTTGTTAACACTTATTATGTTGATGGCTCACGGCAACTTGATGACTGCTACCTGCATTGAGTGGTCCAGCGAGTCCATAATCGAGTATTGTTTTAAGATTAAAATTGCTCATAATTTACTCTATCAATTCAAAGTAAGATAGCTTGTCCAAGACGATACGAAGATGATTAGCTTTTGTGAAACATTATGTATGGATTTTACAGTGTTTCTTAAATTTTGTTGCTCTGCTGGGTTAGTTCAATGATCAGTAGTTATTGTAGTTATTGCAGTGCACTCAATATTGGATTTAAACTACACTATGTGTGCTAATTTTGCTTATATTGTATCTTTAGGTAATGTTCCCCTCAACTCTTCTTGGAACTGAAGAAAACTGGACGCTGATGAAGACTATTAGTGTTACAGAATATTTAAATTATGAAGCGGGTATGCAGTTATAAAGTAGTCATTACATCATTGCGCGGATATTACTGAAATCTAACAGTATCTAGTGTAACTGAATATTCTAAGATTTTGCAATAATTTTGCAGGGAAGTTCTCTAAGAGTAAAGGAATAGGTGTTTTTGGTAATGACGCAAAAGACACAAAGATCCCTTCGGAAGTGTGGAGATACTATCTGCTGACAAATAGGCCTGAAGTGAGAACTCTTCCTATCCCATTCATTAGTTATTGCTGTCAATGTCTATATAGGTTATAATTCTCTTGGACTTATGTGTTCGTTTAGGTATCAGACACTCTGTTTACATGGAAGGATTTGCAAGCCAAACTTAACAGCGAGTTGCTTGCTAACTTGGGCAATTTCATCAATCGTGTCTTGAGCTTCATTGCCAAACCTTCAGGTTAGTCTGTTTACACGTGTATGCTCATTGCAGAACAGAGTCCCTAAGTTTGTGAAGACGCTGGTTTATTGTGTAGTTTAATTTAATAAGCTGTGTTTTGACAGACAACAAACAATCTTTGCATTGCACGTGATGTGAATAATATCCCTCAAAGAGATTTTCTATTTCATGTGTGGTGGTTACTTATTTTTATACTTAAGTGCGATGTGTCTTAATTTTTGCGTTACCTTTTGCAGGTTTAGGTTATGGTTCTATTATCCCTGATGCTGCAAATGCAGAATCACACTCCTTGACAAAGGCGCTGGCAGAGAAAGTTGGAAAACTTGTTGAGCAATACGTAGAAGCAATGGAAAAGGTATGTAAAATGTATCTGAATAGAATTTGATCTTCAGCTCTTACTTCCTAGGGACATCCTCCTGTACACTGAAAATCTGATATAACCTCCTTAGAATCATGGCGTAACTATTTTTTCTTCTACTGTAATGTAGGTTAAACTAAAGCAAGGCCTGAAAACTGCAATGAGCCTTTCGAGTGAAGGAAATTGCTACCTACAAGTAATTCTATGTTTTTAGCCTATGACCTGTTACTGCTTATGATTTCTCGTTTCTTGCAGAACTTCTTTCTAATTAAACTTTTTGATATTTTATAGGATTGCCAGTTCTGGAAACTATACAAGGAAGATCCAGCTTCTTGTGCCATTGTCATGAGAACTTCTGTCGGGCTAGTTTATCTTCTAGCATCTCTTTTGGAACCGTTTATCCCATCTTTTTCTGTAGAGGTAAGTCGCGTCTGCACTGTATATCTGTACTATTGTAACTATATCATGTAATGTCATGTTGCTTTTTCAACATCGAGTCATTTACTGTTTCTTGATGGACTCAGGTAGTAAAGCAACTTAATTTACCTTCTGAGCTTCCACTCTCACTTAGCGATGAAAACGGAGATATAAACAGGGCAAGAAGACCTTGGGAGATTATACCTTCTGGCCACAAAATTGGGGTACCAGAGCCACTTTTTAAAGAACTGGTATGTGCCTGTGTAAAATATTCTTGTTCTGTTTGGTGTTTGCTCACTGTGTTTTCTTTTACTTTTTCTTCCTAATCTTTTGAAGCTTTTCTCTTGCTCAGAAAGATGAGGAGGTGGAGTTCTTCAGGGAGAAGTTCGCTGGAAGTCAAGCTGACAGGAAGGTAAAGGCTGATGAAGCTGATGCAAAAAAGGTGGCTGACCAACTCAAGAAAACCAAGCTTTCTGGTAAGACGATCAATCTTTTCAGATTATTAATCATTCTAGTGGTGCTGGGGAATCTCCCTCTTTATATTTTGTAGTGATTTGAATATAGTTTTGTTTGGTGATCAGATGCAAAGAAACAAAAGGCATCAAAATCTGCAGCTCAGGGCAAATCTGGGGGAGCTGCTGAGACAGAAATCACCATCAGTAGACTTGACATTCGTGTTGGTCTTATTACTAAGGTCATGAGACATCCAGATGCTGATTCGCTGTATGTTGAAGAGATCGATGTGGGTGAAGCTACACCACGTACTGTTGTTAGTGGGCTTGTGAAGTTCATCCCCATTGAAGAAATGGAGGTGTGTGTCTATTTTAGTAGTTAGATCGGTTACATAATTTAGTACTTTTCTTTGCATAACTTGATGTTCTATGAAATTTTCCATGTCCAGAACCGAAAAGTTTGTGTTCTGTGTAACCTGAAACCAGCAACAATGCGTGGTATTAAGTCTCATGCTATGGTTCTTGCTGCTTCCAATGAGGACCACAGTAAGGTAAGGAAAACAGTTGCTATTTACTGGCCTCGTCCTTTTATTTTTGGTTCTTATTTGTTGTTATACTAATCCCTTCATCGTCTGGTTAAAAGACCAGTGCATATTTTTGTTTAATTATATCTACCCACTTGTGTAATCAGAAAGTTCTCAAAAGAATCTAAGGTGCTTCACAAAATAAATAAATAAAATAATCCAAGGTTTTGGAAACATAAATGATGTAATTGGCATAACTGTTTTCAGGTTGAATTGGTGGATCCACCAAGCTCCGCTGCAGTGGGAGAGAGAGTTACATTCCCTGGTTTTGAAGGTCTGCCTGATGAAGTGCTAAACCCTAAGAAGAAGGTATGGGAAACATTACAAGTAGATCTGAAGACTGACGCTGAACTGGTAGCTCGATACAAAGATATTCCATTAACTACGTCAGCTGGAGTTTGCAAAGTCTTGTCCATATCAAGTGGAGCCATAAGGTAGAGGTTGTCATAAAAAAGCCTCTCCGAAATTTCAAATATTTTGACTCTTGTTTTGTAATCTTAATTTACGACAATCTTCTCAAATTTTCGACTGGCTATTACTATTATTAGGATTAGAATTAGGATATAAACGATTTTGTTCTTGAATTGTGTAATTACTATTATTTGACCATATGCATTCCTTAGTGGCTGTCAAATAGTAACATTTTGCAGCAACGCGAGTATTTTTCCTTTATTTCACTTAAAACATGGTTGGTTTGTGTATAAAGTATGGGAGACCGGACCACAGCTGCACCTTACTTCAGCAACAAGGAGCTGACCAGCACCATAACTTCTTGATTGTGCAAGGAGATCAGAGCTTCTGGATGGTGCTGGGAAAGAAATCAGAGATTCTGGATGGTGCATGGATCTACTTGCAAATCGGAAATTCAATGAACAACTCGGAATAATCTTCAAAACATTACTAAATCAATGAGTGGAACTGCGAGATCATTAGAAGGGTTATTATCTTTTCGCCTACCATGGATAAATTTTTAATTTTAGAAGGTGGATATGGAAATGCAATGAACAACTCAGAATAATCTTGGAAACATTACTCAATCAATGAGTGGAACTGTGAAATCATTAGAAGGGTTATTATCTTTTCGCCTACCATGGATAAATTTTAGAAGGTATATGGAAGTTCAAGCGATTTTTACGGAGAGACATTGTTGGAAGGGACCTGAAGGTGAAGTTGGATCTTTAATGGAGCAATTTGCTGATTATTATTTTGAGTTAGAGGTTTGCATCGCCACTCACAAGCAGGAAAGGACGCTGTGAGAATCTTAGAGAAAGGAGCTGCTGCTGCTCTACCTGCCCCTCTTGCGGAGGAACTTAGTAGGAGATTAGCTGACTGAACACTCATGGCTTTCATGTGGTGAATTTTACTGCTGATTCTTTAGTTAAAATGGGTGCAATGCTCAATACAGGTGATATAATAGGACTATACATTTGGGTAGAACTGATTTTTAAGGCATATAATGTAAAGTTTAAAAAGACGTGATTCAGGGGAAAAAAAGAAAAAAAGAAAACATTTGGTCAGTCTTTTGATCCCTCGAATCCTCGATATCCAAACGCAACTTATTCTATTCTAGTGTTTGCTTAAGTCATCTAGGACCAATTGGCGCATACTATTCTATTTTATAGTGTTTGCTTTGGGGATTCTTCGTGGATCTTTAACCCCTTACCAATAAACGCCAATTGGCACTCTTATTCTATTATCCTACTCTTCGTTGTAACATCACTCTTCTTCTTCGAGTAGAAAGAAAACTTCTGCCTGAAAACCCTAATTCAAGCGATGGGAGATCTTCAAGAGAAAAAACCTCCAAAACTGCCGATTCCTGGGCGTAGGAATATTATGATTACAAGTGCATTACCTTACGTGAATAACGTTCCTCATCTTGGAAATATCGTAGGATGTGTTTTGAGTGCTGATGTCTTTGCTCGTTATTGCCGTCTACGAGGTTATAACGCAATTTATATGTGTGGAACTGATGAATATGGAACGGCTACTGAAACTAAAGCTATGGAAGAAGGTTGTACACCTAAGGAGATTTGTGACAAGTAAGATACTCTTTCATTTTTTAATTCATTTATCTTACCTGCAATTCTTCGTTTAATTGAAGTAAATTATATATGAGGAGATAAATCATGTTTGATTTTATCCTTCTTTAGATCTTATCATATTTGCATGTTGTGCACTGTGATTTATTGTAAACACAGTCAATCAATTTTTTTGTCTAATTTTTGATGAGTTTAAATATTTTATTAGAAGGTCTAAATTAACATAGGCCAATAATAATTAGAATAAAAAGTTTGGTTTATGTCTTAGCTGAAGTAGTTTTTGGTGTCAATTTCGTGGTTTAGAATTACCAGCCACCAGTAGTTTGGTCTACTTATATTTGTATTTTACATGTTGGCCATTATGGAAAAATCCACAAATACCTAAGATATTTCTCTTAAGTATTCTGCTTAAAGAGGACTACTGTTTGGTCTGGCAGCACTTTACCAATTAATTCCATTACATTTGCTGCTTTTGTAGGTACCATGCTATTCACAGAGATGTTTACAACTGGTTTGGCATAAGTTTTGATGAGTTTGGACGCACTTCTAGTCCCCAACAGACTGAAGTTTGCCAAGCAATTTTCAAAAAACTGATTGAGAACAACTGGCTTTCTGAAAATACAATGCAGCAAGTACAGCTTATATTTTTCTAATTTGTTTGGTTGAATTGTATCATGCTTTCCCTAGTTTCTAAAATTAGCCAGCCATATTTTTTGTTAATATATTCTTACATTATCAATGATGGACCTTTGTCTTAGCTTCCTTGATTTTGATCAGTCCTGCATTGTAAGCACTATTGATTTTTGAGTTCACCTAATTCTAATTATTTACACAGCTTTACTGCAAAACGTGTAAGCGTTTCTTAGCTGATCGGCTGGTGGAAGGAACCTGTCCTAGACCCACATGTAACTATGATTCCGCACGAGGTGACCAGTGTGAAAAATGTGGAAACCTTTTGAATCCTACAGAGCTACAGGATCCCAAGTGCAAGGTTTGACATATGTTTCAATTTACTTTCCTTTTGTTTTTTCATTTCCCTTTCTCCTCAAGGTTCAGCTTTTTGTTTTAACATAGGTCGGACATATTGCATTATGCATAAAGATACACCTATCTCGTTTGATTTGCTTATTCAGTCATTGGTCTTATTGTTGGTACTACAGGTATGCCGAAACACTCCTGAAATACGTGATACAGATCACTTGTTTCTAGAACTCCCCTTGCTGAAGGATAAACTGGAAGAGTATATCAACAATATGTCCGTGGCTGGATCATGGAGCCAGAATGCAATTCAAGCTACAAATGCATGGCTAAAAGAGGGCCTGAGATCAAGGTGTATAACCAGAGATCTTAAGTGGGGGGTTCCTGTTCCACATGAGAAATACAAGGACAAGGTTAGACTAACTAACCCAAGTTTTTAATGGGTCCCAGTTTTTTACTTTGTACTTCGATTGCTTAATGTTTCGGACGGTATTTCACTTTTGAAACTGCACCTCGTTACAATTTCATGCTTAGGTTTTCTATGTTTGGTTCGACGCACCTATTGGATACGTCTCGATAACTTCATGCTACACTTCTGATTGGGAGAAGTGGTGGAAGAATCCAGAAAATGTGGAGCTTTATCAATTTATGGGGAAGGACAATGTGCCATTCCACACTGTAAGTGTGCTCCATCTTGCTGTTCCTCTTTCGAATCACTAACGACTTAATTATTTCAATTTCACAACAGTTATTCTTTCTGCGTAAATGCTTCTGTAGCTACCAGCGTCTTCTTCGACTGACATTGAACTGTATACATTTTCTGTTTGTTAACACTTAATATGTTTTTGCTCTGTTGGTTTAGGCCAATTTGAGATGTCTTGGAAGTTGCATCTCTATTTTTTGCCAGTGATCCATAGTTATTGTAGTTATATAGTGCATTCAATATTTGATTTATGCTAAACTATTGCTGCTGATTTTGATGATATTGTAACTTTAGGTAATGTTCCCCTCAACTCTTCTTGGAACTGAGGAAAACTGGACGCTAATGAAGACTATTAGTGTTACAGAATATTTAAATTATGAAGCAGGTATGCAGTTATATTGTAGTCATTACATCAGTGTGAAGATATTACTGGACTCTTTTAGTATCTAGTGTAGCTGAATATTCTGTGAATTTGCAATAATTTGTCAGGGAAGTTCTCTAAGAGTAAAGGAATAGGTGTTTTTGGCAATGATGCAAAAGACACAAAGATTCCTTCAGAAGTATGGAGATACTATTTGCTGACAAATAGGCCTGAAGTGAGAACTCTACCCTATTCGTCAGCTGTTGCTGACAATGTATATATTGGTTATAATTCTCTTGGACTTGTGTGTTCGTTTAGGTATCAGATACTCTATTTACATGGAAGGATTTGCAAATCAAACTTAACAGCGAGTTGCTTGCTAACTTGGGCAATTTTATCAATCGTGTCTTGAGCTTCATTGCCAAACCTTCAGGTTAGTCTATTTTCATGTGTATGATCATTGCAGAACAGAGTTACCCACTTGCTGATTTATTGTGTAGTGTAATTCAATAAGCTGGTAATTTGACAGACAAAAAACAACCTTTGCATTGTATATCATGGGAATAATACCCCTCAAAGAGATGTTTTCTGTTTCATGCTTGATACTTGCTTATTTTTATACTTGGGACATGTCTTAGATTTCACCTCACTTTTCGCAGGTTTAGGTTATGGTTCTATTATCCCTGATGCTGCAAATGCAGAATCACACTCCCTGACAAAGGTGTTGGCGGAGAAAGTTGGAAAATATGTTGAGCAATATGTTGAAGCTATGGAGAAGGTATATATAAATAATATAATGTATCTGAATTGAATTTGATCTCCGGCTCTTACTTCCTAAGCATCCTCCTATACTCCGAAAATCTGATATAACCTCTTTAGAATTATATGGCGTAACTATTTTCTTTTCTGTTGTGGTGTAGGTTAAACTAAAGCAAGGCCTGAAAGTTGCAATGAGCATTTCAAGTGAAGGAAATTGCTACCTACAAGTAAATCTAATTTTCTAGTATCTTACTATTTTGAGCCGATGACCTGTTACTGCTAGGGAAACACTTCTACTTTCTTGCAGAACTTCTTTCTAATGGATGTTTTTGATAAATTATAGGATAGCCAGTTCTGGAAACTATACAAGGAAGATCCAGCTTCTTGTGCCATTGTCATGAGAACTTCTGTTGGGCTAGTTTATCTTCTAGCGTCTCTTTTGGAACCATTTATTCCGTCATTTTCTGTAGAGGTAACTTGTTGTACGCTGTTTGTCTTTACTTTCGTAACTATATGTTATCACTTGGTGTCTTGTTGTTTTTTACTACATTTGAGTCTTATAGTGTTTCTTGATGGACTCAGGTAGTAAAGCAACTTAATTTACCTTCTGAGCTTCCACTCTCACTTAGCTATGAAAACGGAGATATAAACAGGGCAAGAAGACCTTGGGAGATTATACCTTCTGGCCACAAAATTGGGATCCCAGAGCCACTTTTCAAAGAACTGGTATGTGCCTGTGTAAACTTTTCATGTTCTGTTGGTGTTTGCTCACTGTGTTTTCTTTTACTTCTTCTTTTTAATCTTCTGAAGCTTTTCTCTTGGTCAGAAAGATGAGGAGGTAGAGTTCTTCAGGGAGAAGTTCGCTGGAAGTCAAGCTGACAGAAAGGTAAAGGCTGATGAAGCTGATGCAAAAAAAAAATGGCTGACGAACTTCAGAAAACCAAGCTTTCTGGTAAGACAATATTCATTCTCTTTATCAGATTGTTAATTGTTTTCGTGGTGCTGATGTTGTTGCGGGGGAATCTTCCTCTTGATTATTTGGAGTGACTTAAATAGAGTTTTTTTTGGTGCTGAAACAGAAATTAGTAGACTTGACATTCGTGTTGGTCTCATAACTAAGGTCTGGAAGCATCCAGATTCCGATTCGCTCTATGTTGAAGAGATCGATGTGGGTGAAGCTACACCACGTACCGTTCTTAGTGGGCTTGTGAAGTTCATCCCCCTTGAAGAAATGCAGGTGTGTGTCTATTTTAGTAGTTAAATCAGTTACATCTAGTACTTCTCTCTACAAAAATTGATGTTCTATAAAAATTCCATGCGCAGAACCGAAAAGTTTGTGTTTTGTGCAACCTGAAACCAAGAACCATTCGCAATACTAAGTCTCATGCTATGGTTCTTGCTGCCTCCAATGAGGATCACACTAAGGTAAGGAAAGCAGTTGCGATTTACCGCCCTCTTTTTTCCATTTGTTGTTATACTATCCCTTCATTATCTGATTGAAAGACCAGTACACATTTATGTCTAACTGTATCTACCCACTTGTACAATCTGAAAGTTCTTGAAAGAATCTAAGGTTTTAGAAACATAAACGATGTGATGGCAGGTTGAATTGGTGGATCCACCAAGCTCTGCTGCAGTGGGGGAGAGAGTTACCTTCCCTGGTTTTGAAGGTGTTCCTGATGACGTGCTAAACCCTAAGAAGAAGGTATGGGAAACATTACAAGTAGATCTGAAGACTGACACTGAACTGGTAGCTCGATACAAAGATATTCCATTAACTACGTCAGCTGGAGTTTGCAAAGTCTTGTCCATATCATCCAAGTGGAGCCTTGGAAATTTCATAGGATTGTGAGGTTGTCTATTATTAGGAATAGCCTGTCACCCCACAAAGGGTTTAAATTTCAATAAAAGATTTTTCATTTTTGATTGTGTGTTATAACCTCAGCTATTGCTATTATTAGGATATATATTTGTCACCCCACAAAGGGTTTATTTTTTTTTTATTTTTTTTTTGATAAAAGATCAACTCTTCATTAATAATTCAATGTTAAGTTTACAAAGAGTTTCAAGACATCAAGATAAAGTAATAGAGAAACACCATACAATACTAGTACATAACCAAGTATTCTAGCAAGAAAAGAGAAAGAACACCGGAAAAAGACTAGAAAAATATATGTAAGAACCGATTGAATCGGAGGAGAAATGGTTTTTCGGATCACAAGTCCACCATTTTTGTTGATTTTCTTCTTCTTGAGAAAGAGATACTCCAAAATAGGAGTGATTTGCTTTGAGTCTTGAATATACCGATGAAGATTCCGGTCGCCGGAGTACGTCAACGATGATCTTGAAACCTATAAACATTAATAAAGAACGACTATGAAAGTCGATAGAAGATGCTATAAAAGCATAGAAAGAACCACCATGAAGATGGAGACAACTTGCCGCCGGCAAGGGGGAATAGATCCCAAAACTAAACCTAAAAAACATTAAAAACAGCTAATCTATGAAATAACTTGCTAAAACTAAAAAGAAAAGGTGGGTAAGGAGTGGATCTGAGCAGTTAGAGGTTGCCGGAGTTTAGGTTTTGGTCGCCGGAAATCGTCCTGGAGAGAGGAGAAGAAGAAGAGAGAGAGGACACTCCGAGTAATGTCTCACTCCCACAAATGGTTTATAAGATGCTCTACTAGACCTCCCAACTTGACTAGATTTTTCACTAAGGACTAAGGAGCCGACCAGCATCAGAGCTTAGAACTACAGTTCGTATCAAGCAAGACTGCTTGAGAACGTACATTAAATCGTTCTGCTACGAACTACAGTCCTCCGCTCTACCAACTGAGCTAAGGTCGGCTGTTGGTTTTTATCCTTGTTCTTTTATACTTGAACAAAATCTAATTTTAACTTTGTCATTCGCAAATGTAAATTGCACGCGCAAGAGACTGATAACGTGACATACGAAGTTTTTTCCGTTTCCTCTTGGTGAAGATCTAACCAGTTGGGGATATAATTAGGATTTTTGTTAAAGGGAAAGCCAAAACATTTGGGGGAAAGTTGACTTTCGGTCAAATGTGTTTGACCTTGACTCAGTTAGGGTGCAAAATATATCAAGAATACAAAACACAGCTTTGGCTAAGTTTGCCTGTGTTAGTGGTGGTCCAGATTTGTCCTTAAAAAGATAAATCTATGGTTGTAGTTTTCCTGACCACACCCTCATCTCGCACGTAAGTGGTTATTTCCAATATTTCAATCTCCCAATTGATAAATCTATGATATGGAATTTCTCCCATAAAGCTAACATTTAATGACCCATTAATGGAAATTTAATATAATAACTAACTAACTAATTAGTGTTTCACACTAATTGATGATAATAAATGATTTATTAATTACCATAATTGTTTTATTAATTTGTTTCACTAATTGCTCATAATAAATAATCTATTCATTATAAAATGTTTTATTAATTAGTGTTTCACTAATTGCTCATAATAAAATGACTAATCATTTTTTAATTATAAATGTTTTCTTAATTAATTATAATATTTATTTCTATTAATAAGTTATTTTGATAAATAGAATCAATAGACATTTTCTGCGACAATGAGTAGTAGAAGAGGTGGAGGCCGAAAGATTAGTGGTGGTTAAGGGCAGAGCCAAGCAAAATTATATTTATTTTTGTTCTTTTATCGTAAAATGGGATACAAAGTCCATTTTTCACCTGTATCCAACTTGCCAAGAATTTTTTCTCCCTCTCTCCTCAAAAAGCATATATACACGGAAAAAAATATAATGAAACTAATCAATTGATGAAATTTTGTTCAATCTAAACCTCATACATGACATTTGTGATTGAAAATTAGAATTGCGTCCAACAACCTGCATGGGATGGAGGGCAGTGATGGAGTCAAAAATTAACATTGAAGAGGCCTATTTTTTTTTTTAAAAAAAAGAAACATGTAAACTTTGGTGGACTAAACCATAAATATATATGGACAACGTACTATTTATAAAATAAACTAACAAATTTATGTAATTATTAAAAATTTAAGGGGTTAGAGCCAGGTTAGTCAACCCTTGGCTCCGCCACTAGGTGGTGGTGGATAAAAAAAAGTGGATTCATATGGTTTTATGGTGGTGGCGGGTATTGGTGAACAAAAACATATTATGCTAATTTCGTAACGCCACAAAAGTGTAACGTTATATTATAAAGTATAAAAACGTGGTGGATCATTCTAATGTTAACATAAACTCGATAAAACACATGTCCATTTTAAAAAATTGGTGCAATCAATTGCCATGTTATGTAATAACTAAACGAACGACACGAATCAAGATCAGAACATATGAAATTATTTATTATCGATTTGTTTATGTAAAGAGTGGCCAGGATTTGTCCTTGGTAAAGATAAATGATTAATTAAATTTCTATTATAAATGTCCCTTTAATAATCTAACATAAATACATAATTTTACTAAAAACTATATTAATTCTAATGGTGGTAGTGGAAGTAGGGTTAGTATAAGAGGTGGAGGGTGTTTGTGAATGGTGGAGGCGGTAACATTACTATTGGTGGAAGAAATAGTGGCTATGGGATGGTTTTTATGGTTTTGGGTGTTGGTAATAGTAGTGTATAATAATATTTTTTTCTTTTTAGTGAGTTTTATTGTATTGTGGAAGATGTAATTGGTTGTTTTTAGCATGATTTGATAAGGACAAAAACCAAATATTTCGAGGATGATACCGGAACGTATAAGACAATATGATCATGACTGTTCAACATATAAGACAATATGATCATGACTGCTCGATCACCCGTATTATATAAAGGCAATTGGTGTACCCGTAAGAGAATATTATCGCCTCTCAAGTACTATTACATTATTTTTCCTGAAAATCAATGTCGAGTTGTTTCGCGACAACTACCTACAAAGACAACAACTTTCACTCAATTCCGTATATAAACCTTATTTACCTAGGAAAATGTATTTGCATTCTAAAATATTTGTTTGAAAATTGTGTTTGTTCATCAAAATCATCATAAAAAACTCTAAATCATAAATCTAAATTTCGCCTCCGATGTTTATAGAATATTTTTTATATTTTACATTCTCAAATCATGCGACCTCTTGATGAAAAAATCAACAATATCAAATTACGGATCAATATGTATAGGTTTCATTCATCAAGTTAGAAGGTAGAGTAAACACACGATGGGTAGATCACACGTAACATGACCGAGAATACTTCTATAATTTGGTCAAGAGATAAGGTCAAAATTTTAAGATTAACTTTCTATAAGACTAATTAGATCGGCTTTGATAGAGCCGACTAAAATATGGATTAATAAAAATTTCACGTAAGACAATTGCAAAACATAGTTTGGCTAACTCGCCTATGTAAAGAGTGGTCAAGATTTGTCCTTCCTCAATTTCTATGTTATGTGAGAAGAAGGTGATATCTAAGATTGAGGTATAATTCAAATCTATTAGATTCATACCATTTACAATTGGATGCCGTGAAAAATTGACGTGTTGTTATTATTATTACAGCAAGGGATACATTGACCACACTTGCGCAAATAGCTCACTTCGCAATGATTGGTGTTGCCTATTCTCGCCTAGAATGCAACGAGGAATTTGAGGAAACAAGGCACCTAAGCGTTGTCCTGAGTATTTTGGATATAGTAACTTAGACCCGATGTAATACTTATGTTTTTTTTTTTTTTTAGTTTTTGCACAATCTATTTATTTAAGAAAAATGAACATTGCAAATACATAACATCAACAAAAATTAGACAGATTGTGTTTGACAATAATGGCTACTGATGGTCCTAAACGACAAAAGAAAGGAATTGTTGTAGAAGAATTGTTGGGATATACAACGGATTACTTGACAGTAGAAGATGACATCAAGTTTAAAGTTAGTAACAAACATAATATGGATAACTCAAATGTTAAAAACAAACAAGATATATAAACTTAGAAAGCCGTGGGACTTGAAGAGGCCAATTTTGAAAACTATAGTCTTAGAAAGCAACAATCCACAATAACATATTTTTTTTTTAAAAATATTCAACGTAGAATATGTCAACTTTTGGTAAAGGATCTATTGACAATCTGTTAATTTGAAATAGGATCATGGAGTACAATATGTGTTCAAGGTTCTTTATGAGGTAATGTGTCGCCATATTGTATTCTAAGTGAAGGTAGGAACATACGGAAGTGACAAAATGTCCAAGACTTTTGAAGTTACCAAAGCCTTCGTTAAGACGAATTGTTGGGCACAATACTTTGTTGAAGATTTAATGGCAGAGGTTCGCATATATACAATCCCTTTGAAAAGGTAATGGGTATACATTTTAAACATTGTCATCTAATGGGTGTTGAAAAATTACAGGAAAATCATGTCACATTGGATAGTTTGTATCATTCGTTCGATGCAAAAAAATACTATTCTCTACCTATTTGGAGGATCGACAACATGACCATGATAGATGAGTCAGCTGGAGCGAAATAGGAGCATGTGGAGACTTTTATGGACGATATTGATTAGTTGATTTCACTGAGATGAGCGCTGCTGACGACATATTTCCAAAAAAATATTTAAACTTCCATGTTCATGTAGAGCATTATCTCATTATAAGCAATGAACCTAAATAAAAAAGTGTCTGGAAGTTAAGATTATATTTCTTTCGTTTGAGCAAATCTCCGGCGGTAAAATATTAAAGGAAAAACAAAGTAAAAAGAGAGGAAAATCCCAATTATTTTTATGACAAACACATATAAATCATAAGGAGTTAATAAGTATTCGGGACACAAATTATACGATATATTAAAAATGAACCAACATGGCCCGTGCCGTTACGGCACGGGTTAAGGGCTAGTCTTAAGTACAAAACACAGTTTGGCTAAGTTAGCCTGTGTTAGTGGTGGTCCAGATTTGTCCTTAAAAAGATAAATCTATGGTTGTAGTTTTCCTGACCACACCCTCATCTCGCACGTGTAAGTGGTGGCCAAGATTTCATCTCCCAATTGATAAATCTATGGCTGTAATTTCTCCCATAAAGCTAACATTTAATGACCCATTAATGGAAATTTAATATAATAACTAACTAACTAATTAGTGTTTCACACTAATTGATGATAATAAATGATTTATTAATTGCTCATAATAATGTTTGTTCACTAATTGCTCATAATAAATAACCTATTAATTTTTTTCATTATAAAATTTCTCTTAATTAAATTAATAATTATGATAAAAATAGAAACAATATCAATAGATATTAGTTACGATAGTAGGTTGTGGAAGCGGTGGAGGAGATCGAATGAATCACTAATGTAATAATATCAGTAGACCCTATAAACACATAAATAACCACTAATCTGAGGAACAAGTACAAGAGACCTAGATCTTCCGGTAACTCATATAATGGAACAATTTATGTTTTTTTTATGCAATCCCATTAAGGAAAATCAATACTAATACTTTGTTACTTAACTTTCTTATTATTATCATCAAAAATATAAAGCACAATTTGGATAACTTTGCCTATGTAAGTGGTGGTTCAGATTTGTACTGACAAGAGATAAACCTAGGGATGTAATTGTTTATCATAAGTGATGGTGGTGATTGGGATTTAAAATGCATCTAACGGACAAAATTTATTATGTCATCAAGGTTCCATAATTCTTCATATGAATACTCTATTAATTTGCCATGACAATATTTTATTAAATGTCAAATTAAAAAATAATATATAAATTATTCTACTAATGCTGATAATAAATACATTTTTTATGCTCAGGATTAGTTTGGTATTGCTACGAGCTTTACAAAAGTGCTTTTCCGATGTACGTTATTGTGCCGATCTATGTAAAAAAAACAATTGAATGGTTGTGATGTACGTTACTATGCCGAGCGCTGTAGAAAAAAGCAATTGAGTGGTCGGAAATTATAAAGTAAAGCTAAAATTTATTCTAATGGGAAAATATCAGGTTTAGCTATAGTTAATGAGAAAATGACAAAAGCTGACATATATGTAATATTAAATTTACTAATTAGTATTATAACTAAAAAGTATTATTTTTCTTAACCACTTTTTAAAAATCAATAATTGCTTAATATTTACTGTTGATAAATTAGATTATATTTCAGTGAAAAAGTATAACATAAAATATAGTTTGAAAATAAAAAATAATTATTTAAAGAATGAAATATAACGAGTATAAAAATTGGTGATATATAGATTCATGAATAATTGTTGTCAGTTATAAAAAAAAGATGGGATAAAATTGGAAAATAAGATATGAAATTAGGGTGAACTATAACATTTGCTTTTGAAGCTTTTAAAAGCTCTTTCTCCCCAATTTTTAAATTTATAGATTTTGGAAGTGTTTTGCATAAAAAACACTTTATGAAATCTTTGGTAAACACTAGGATGCAATGTTAAACACTAGCATGAAAAAATATTTCTATAGATATGTTTTCAAAGTACTTTTTTTTTGAAAGAAAAAAGTTGTACCAAACTTAGTTAGATTGGCTAACAATTATATAAGTGGGCCATAATGACGGTGGCAAGTATTGGTTCCCAGTGAGTAATTTCGCATCGTCTCACGTATTTCTTGATAAATGGTTCCACCTTATTTTTATTCAATGATGATGGATAATAGAGTTTATTGTTAGTAGAGCGTATTGTTATTAGGTTAAGTACTTAACGATTTGATTTACTAACTAATCATGGTTTTATTATTTTATGCAACGAATAACCTCACATTTGGAAGCGTAATGTAGTAGAATGTAATGGCTGACCCGCTACCGATAATGTCCTTTCTCAGCCACTGCGGTCATATGACAGTATAGGATTTTCAATGGTCACTGTTGCGATCATCCAGCAACAGCTTCTCAGGAGGTCACCCATCCCATGATTACTCAATATCGAGCATGCTTAACTATAGATATTTTTCTCCAACTATGAATCCAATTATATTGAAAAGGTATCGGTGTTAGGAAAGGACAAACCATTACATATATTCTATTTGACGAATCCTACCTGCCTAGTCGGAGTACTATAATACCACCAACTTAATTTAGAGCCATTCTCGGCTCCGGAATATGTTCAATTCTTGACTCTGGCATTTTTTCTCACTCATGAGACCTTTCCCGATACAATACGTCAAGCATACGCTTTCACCATCGACAAGTAACCCGTGGTCGACTATAATACCATTTGTAAGGACTTGATCCTCCGCGAATACTGTCCCCACTTAGTCATTGCGGTTATCCGACAGTGTGGGATTTTCAGCTGACACTGATGCAGTCATCCATCAACAGTTTTCTGGGAGGTAGCCATACCTAGATTACTATCACCCGAGAACGCAAAATACAATGTTTTTAACCAAATCTGGATCCAACTATTTTGAAAAGTCCACAATGGTACGAAAGGACAAGTCATTACATATATTCCATTTGGTGACCTCTTCCTGCTGAATTGAATTACGTAAATAATATATTTGGGAAATTTGAAAAACTAGAATTACATCGTATGTGATTAAAATGGTTGCCATCGGAAATGACTTAACATTTTAAAATATAATAGCTTAAGTGAATGAATTAGCTTTTTATTATGTCATTGAAATAGTAAGAACACAAAATACGTCATGTATTGTTCATTCAATTCCGAGTTTTATTCTTTCCAAACTATTCTTAAAAGGGGAAAAAACAACAAGGATTCGAACTCTATTAATATCTACACAATTATTCTTGAGAAGAATGAGTTCAGGTGCTGCAATTTTGTTACAACTTACGTAGTTTAATATTTTGGCTCCGCTCGGTTGTTGGAGTATGTGGTGCGATAAACCATATATGTATAGCTAATGATAGTCCCTCATGGAATAAAGAGGAATACATGTGGACCTTAATAAGCTTGGGCATCTCCATACATAGAACCAAGGAATTTTAGTTAAAATCCCTACACCTCTTATCCCAAGGTGGTCAAGTGGGGTTCGGGGTAATGTGGTCGGGACCTGAGTAGTATCATATGGTCCGTGAAGATCCTAACAATTGGTATCATGTCAGAGCCCATGGTTGGGGCTACTGTCCGTACGTAGAAGTGGTTGTGGATGTCACCCGGTTTAGGGCGCAAGTGGAGTCAGACTCAAGGTGAAGCAGGCAAGGCCCAAAGTTGAACTGGCGCTCAAGGTGGAGTTAGTGTCTCACCCATTAACTCAAGTGGAGCAGGGTCCTAGATCCGCAATGAGATGCTCAAGGTTGAACTGACGCTTAAGATGGAGTTAATGTCTCACACATTAACTCTCAAGTGGAGTAGGGTTCTAGGTGGGCAAGGAAATACTCAAGGTGGAGTTAGTACTTTCCTTCTCATTAACTCAAGGTGGAGTAGGATTCCAGGGCGCATAGCGACAATAATCATGATCGATGGGTAGCATATACAGATGGTAATCACATGATGGAGTCTGATTGGATTGGTGAAGTGGTTAAGTCTCGCCAAGGTGGAGATTGTTGGAGTATGTGACACAATAAACCACGTATGTATATCTAGGGATAGTCCCACATGGAAGAAAGATGAGTACATGTGGAGCTTAATAAGCTTGGGCATCTCCTTACGTAGCACCGATGCATTTTAAATTAAAACCACACACCTCTTATCCCAAAGTGGTCAAGTAGGGATAAGATCAGTGTTATGTGGTTTGGCCCATATATAGTAGGTTCTTGTGGTCCATAAAGATCCTAACATCCTTCACTAAAATAAGGAAGATGCAGAAAGGTAATACCATTTCAAAGGATCAATAAGTTATCTTTGTAACTAAAAAACATATAAAATAATGTTTTTTAGGGTGGCAAAAATATGTAAAAATTAATTCCAATATAATTTCATGGCTGGCTTGAGGATGCAACTCGAGAAAGAATATGCATGGTATGGGAAAATGTCAAGGTGGAAAATGATGAAAAGGATTTGTGGTAGGCCTCGAAAGTGTATGTAAATTTGACCTACGTGTAATACCGCAAGTGCACGGCGTCTATCGGAGACGCGGCAAGTACGGGTCCATCCCACAAGGACTTGTGGTGCTCTGATATTGATCTAAGGCTACTTTACTGACTTCAAATGATAGTAACAAAGTGACAGCATATATTTTGTGCCGATACGACTGATTTTGAACTGAAGTGAACCTAAACTAAGGTAAACAGTGACAAAAAGGGCTTGCTAGGTCTTCAAATCCACCTATGAATTCCTACTATGTGCTCAACTAGTTTGAGTTCTTGTTCTTATACTGCATAAGTGAAGCTTGTCACTAGCTACCATTTATCTAAGAGTTTCTCCAAGTGATAACTTAAATAGCAGCTAAGGCGCTAACCCTAAGTACTAGTTGTCTAATTTAGCACAACTAGTCGTGGGAATTAGTATTAAAATTAGAAGCAAGAGTTTAATCACTCTCAACTCAAAGATTAACCTAACTACAAGGCATCCATGGCTTTGGTATGCACTTTGTGAGAGAAAAGAGTTGAGGTGTTAAAATTTGAAGTTATCTAATACATTAAGCTCTCAAGAACATTCAACACGTTCAAACACAATTGGGAATTAGGTTTCAAGTGAAACCCTAGCAATTAAATTAGAACATAATAAAAATAACAAGAACACAAATTAAACCTAATTGACTGCACTGGCTAATCCAGGCGTAACTATTACACACACCCCTGTCTTCAATTTATACATGCAACCATAAAGCTACTAAACCCTAATTCTTTAATTCAAAAATCGAAATAAATGAAAGATAAAATCAAACCCATACTCTCTGATTGCCTCTCCTCTTGTCGTGCGGCTGTTGGAACTCCATCACTTGATTGATTACACAGAACCCTAACCCTAGTTCCATTTATCTCTTTCATAGCCTCTAGAGTTGTTGAGAGAGGCTAGGCAAGAAATGAGTGAAACTAAAGGTGGTCATTGGTGCAATACAAGTTGCAGGTGTAAAGAGATGGTGGTGGTGAGGTGGTCCGATTTTGTGTCGTCGAGGTGATGAAGGTGGTATGGTTGAAGAAGAGCAGAGCTCTGCCCTCTGTCGGGAAGAGGTATGGGGGAGGAGAAGAGAATAGGGTTAGGTTTTGGTGATAGGGGCTTATATAGGTGGTGTGATGTGAAGCGGGTGCATCAGATTTGATGTGAAGGTCTGAGCGAGCGCTCGGATGTAGCAGTAAGATCCGAACGGCTGAGGTAGAGTTGGGACGATTTGGTGTTGCACGGAGCAGCGAACTTCGATGCGCGTGGAGGCAGCGATCGTAGGATGTAGCCAAAGTGATCTCAACGGCTTGGAGTGGACGGGCTCGGATCCGGGTCATGGGTAGCTCTAGCCCATGTCTTCCTTGTTGGGTTGTAACCGATTCGCGCGCGGCTTTGGCTATCTCTGCTCCATAGATGCTCGACTCCAATTCTTCGCTCTTTGGCTCTTCACTTCTCCTGACTTTATTTAGTACCTAAAAACACAAAATTAATTAATACAAATATTTATTCTTGAAAACAAAGAAAACACGAATATGGGATAATATCCGATTTCTAAGCGCAAAAGATGAGTAAAATGCCAATAAAAAGGTGTATAAATATGCACTATTTAGCACTCATCAAATACCCCCAAACCCGAATTTTACTTGTCCTCAAGTGAAACAAAAATAAGAAATCCTAACTATACCACCGTCGTAGGTCTCTCGAATGCATTTAGCGTATGCACTAAGCCTTTAAACCGCTAGGTGTCCCTAGTGGACGAGTTGTAGTCTCGTGAGGGTTTACCGAGGTGTACCCACAAAACCTTCTCCAACTTCGTAGTGTAAAAGAGTCTCAAGCATCCAAGGAGCTATGAGGACATAGAGTTTCGCATGCTAGTAATAGGTTAGAACTATCGAAGAACGCATTCTCATCCTTAAGTGCCGAGCGAGAAGTAACCATACCATATGAAAGAATTGATTCGATTGATCATAAGCCTCGACTTCGCCTCACCATTAGGGTTTTATGATAATTGCACTCAAAAAGATCGCTTTTTTAGTCTCTCATGTGTGCGCAGGAGTAAAGAGAGAAATCCCGCACACGTTGTAGGTAAGAAGGATAACCTTCCGAAATAAAATATGGAGACTCCACGTATGTGGACAAAAAGAATCTTTTCTCATGATCTCTAAGAAAGGAAATCAACCATTAACAAGGGGTGGGAGTACTCACTACCTTTTCACCCGATCGGCAATTAATATCACTCTCTCATAGGAACCATAGAAACGCCTTCAATCTTCGGTCTTCGGTCTTCAAATGTTGATGACGAATTTCTAAACTTCACAAAACTTGACAATTTTTAACTTTTCTACTCAAATTCCTTGTTGTTTGGATTTTTCTTTTTAAATTCTTCTTTACCATGGTGGTAGCAAAAATAAACTACAATATTTTTTATTTTTTATTTTTTATTTTTTTTACAATACAATAAGTGAGAATAAAAATACAAATAATGAAACAACTAACTCCATGGACAAAGGACTTTATCACTCAATTTTTCCACAACTTGTATTGTCTTGATTTTATAAATTTTATTAATTCTCATCCTATTTTCTTTTCTTTGTTGCACATAAACCTGGACTATATCAATTTTTCTTTCAATATTCTGATGATGCTCCGTTTGTTGACGATGATGTGTTTCTATGGGTCTTGCTGATTGAGAGAGAGAGTGATGCTAACTACAAATCGGTATTTAGAAGGAGTTTTCATCTTTAGACGTCACCCTCATGATTGACAAAAACTAGCACTCAAGAGATCAAAAGTAGTGCTGAAATTGGTGCGAAGTTGGGTAGCTCACCATTCCTACCCTAATTTACGTATGGTGACACACTCTAACAAACTTTTCTAGAAAGTTGCAAAAAATTGAAGGTTGGTGCCTCACTTGATGTAAATTGGGTAGTCTCCACGATGGGTGATCACAATTCTACAACCGAATATCTAAACAGCACCTAATTAGCCCTCCCAGATGGTTAAATCCAACTTTAACGCTCTAATCAACTAAGGAACCCGATTAAGTTCTCCTGTACTTCTAACTTTTGTTATTTCGGTCGAATCTCTATGTAAACATAGCTAGAAGCATGCTAGTGACTCTAAAATCTCTAAAAGTTGGAGGTTTTTAAAAAAAGGGTTTTTTTTTTTTTTTTTTTTTTTTTTTGAAAAATTAAAAGATAAAATAAAAGACTAAATGTAAAATTAAAAGATAAAATAAAAGACTAAAAACTCTAAATGCAAATGCACCCCCAAACCTAAATCAAACATTGTCCTCAATGTGTCTACATATAGAAAAAATTTAAACAAATCACATACCGAGAGAACTATGCCGATAAGAGAAAAGGGAAGAAATTACCGGATGTTCAGCGGGAGCAAGGTTGAGCTTTATTAATCAAGGCAAAATCCAACATTCTCAAGTGGTGATCATATCGGATTAGCACAAAAATGCACAAGAAGACTCAACCGATTCAAGAAAGAAAAATTAACAAGTTCTACCGGATTATATACAATGAAGATAATGTACGTAAACATTAACATTCTTACAAATATAACAAAAAAATGGGCTTTGGTTCATGTGGGAATTTGGTTTATTGGGCTTTGGTTTGTTTGGGATTTGGTTTGTATGGGTTTCAATTTGGTTTTGTTGGGAGCTTTGGTTTATGTGGGAAGCCCAGTGTTGTCAGGAAACAAAGACAAATTTTCAAATTGGTCAAGGTATAGAGTCCAGATTGAATGGCCCAAACATGTGGATTGAGCCCATTTTGTGCACAAATTTGTAAGTATGTGGGCTTAGCTTGGTTATGTGTAACCCAAATATGTGAGCAGAGCAAGTTGCACAGCCCAAGAGAAAGACACAAACCTGATGGTTTGATTGTGAGCAGCCCAACCGAAAGACTTATGTGGGCTTGGGTGGTTCATTTATGTTGAGCCTGGGCTTTATACCGTGGGCTCGCTTTGATGTGACAGAACAGAGCCCAAGCTGATTGTGGCTCGCCCGTGCAGGCAGAGATTGGTAAGCTTAGGCTACCTGGCTATCAACACAAAGACAGCTTTGGTTTGTCGTGGGTAGAGTGTTTCACTTCAAAGGCACAAGACAGTGGAAGGCCCTGTGGCAGATTGCAAATTAGCAACCCGCTTGGTTGCAAGTGCAGAGTTGCACGAGTAGTGATTTTGCTTAAGTGCCACGATTGATGCACACAGCTTTTGCGAGATGAGTAACGCTAGCGCTTTAACAGCTTCATTCAACTAGCAGCACTCTCAAGAATTAATTCATTCAATTAGCAAAAGATACAAGAGAGCTTGTTGTTGCTTTTGCAAAGTACACAAAGACAGGTTTACAGGCGAGGCGGAGCTCACAGATTACAGGCGATACAACAAGGGCTAGCAGATAACCTGGCTTTCCAAGAGGCAAAGACAAGCTCAACAAATCGGGCCGGAGTTTGGCTCACACAGTCACACAAGGTTTAGAGCTAGTTACAACTTAGACAACCTGTGTCACGTAACCTACCAAAGCAAATATTTCAAAGGTGTGAGAAATGCCTAACACAGCTTTATCATGCAATCAAAGCTCGGCCACTCAAGCTCACAAATTGTGGCACTGCAGAATAAGGGAAATGCAAGGCAAGGTTTCACAAGACACACAAGACACAAAAGGCATAAATGGCTCAAAGGTTCAAAAGGGTTGCAATGATATGCTCAAGGTTATGCCGTGGTATGCAAGGTTTGCAACTTGGCTCAAACTTGCAGCCTGTGGGCTAGCAAGTGAGCAGTGGTCCTGGATTTTAATACAATGGTCAAACAACACAATGGGTAAATGAGCCAACCTCGTGGCAATCATTCAAGTAATCATTCATTCTCCACATGGCAATCATTCAAGGCTCCACGACTCACAAAATACAAACATTTGGTGAGCTTACCTTAGTCACATGGCAATGAGTAGCACAAACCTCACAAAGAAGCATAGCAAGTACCTCAAGTCTCGCAACATCGTGGTCTCGCTCAATGGGTTTGCTCCACAGCTTCATAGGTACCGCTAGCTCAAAATAGAGTTTAGTTTCACGGAGAAGGCGGAAGATCGGGGCGGATACCAACCCAAGCCCGGGAATCAATTGACCGACACAGGATCAAGAGTTACAAGGCACTAAGATACGGCTGCTTAGTCTCCTTGTAAACTAATGACAAAGCTCAGCCGAGCTAATAGAAAGAAGCACTACAATGCAAGATCGACCGATAGACAATTAACTACCGAAAGGAAATAAAGTATGAAATGCGGAATGTACTAAGATGCAATGCAAAGCAAAAGAACACTAAATGCAATGGTAAAACAAGCTAAGTTACACTAATTAAAGAGCTAAAAGAAATAACACAAGGTGAATATGTACAAGGTGGAAGGAAACTCAAAAGAACTAGCCAAAAATCAGCAAGGGCACGCGCCAAGTCCCCGGCAATGCGCCAAAAACTTGGTAGGCCTCGAAAGTGTATGTAAATTTGACCTCACGTGTAATACCGCAAGTGCACGGCGTTCTATCGGAGACGCAAAGAGTACGGGGTCGATCCCACAAGGACTTGTGGTGCTCGATATTGATCTAAGGCTACTTTATCGACTTCAAATGATAGTAACAAAGTGACAAAGATATATTTTGTGCCGATACTGGCCGATTTTGAACCAAGTGAACCTAAACTAAGGTAAACAAAGGACAAAAAGGGCTTGCTAGGTCTTCAAATCCACCTCTCAATTCCTACTATGTGCTCAACTAGTTTGAGTTCTTGTTCTTATACCCGGCATAAGTGAAGCTTGTCACTAGCTACCATTTATCTAAGAGTTTCTCCAAGTGATAACTTAAATAGCAGCCTAAGGCGCTAACCCTAAGTACTAGTTGTCTAATTTAGCACAACTAGTCGTGGGAATTAGTATTAAAATTAAGCAAGAGTTCGAATCACTCTCAACTCAAGATAACCAACTACAAGCAGCATCCATGGCTTTGGTATGCACTCGTGAGAGAAAAGAGTTGAGGTGTTAAAATTTGAAGTTATCTAATACATTAAGCTCTCAAGAACATTCAACACAAGCTTCAAACACAATTGGGAATTAGGGTTTCAAAGAAACCCTAGCAATTAAATTAGAACATAATAAAAATAACAAGAACACAAATTAAACCTAATTGATCATGACCGGCTAATCCAAAGCGTAACTATTACACACACCCCCTGTCTTCAATTTATACATGCAACCATAAAGCTACTAAACCCTAATTCTTTAATTCAAAAATCGAAATAAATGAAAGATAAAATCAAACCCATACTCTCGATTGCCTCTCCTCTTGTCGTGCGGTCGTTGGAACTCCATCACTTGATTGATTACACAGAACCCTAACCCTAGTTCCATTTATCTCTTTCATAGCCTCTAGAGTTGTTGAGAGAGGCTAGGCAAGAGATGAGTGAAACTAAAGGTGGTCTGTTGGTGCTACTGCTAAAGTGTAAAGAGATGGTGGTGGTGAGGTGGTCTCGATTTTGTGTCGGAGGTGATGAAGGTGGTATGGTTGAAGAAGAGCGAGCTCGCTCTGTCGGGTGAAGAGGTATGGGGAGGAGAAGAGAATAGGGTTAGGTTTTGGTGATAGGGGCTTATATAGGTGGTGTGATGTGAAGCGGGGTGCATCAGATTTGATGTGAAGGTCGGAGCGAGCGTCGGATGTAGCAAAGATCTGAATGGCTGAGGTAGAGTTGGGACGATTTGGTGTTGCACGGGAGCAGCGAACTTCGATGCGCGTGGAGGCAGCGACCGTAGGATGTAGCCAGGTGTGATCTCAACGGCTTGGAGTGGACGGGCTCGGATCCGGGTCGTGGGTAGCTCTAGCCCATGTCTTCCTTGTTGGGTTGCAACTGATTCGCGCGCGGGCTTTGGCTATCCGCTCCATAGATGCTCGACTCCAATTCTTCGCTCTTTGGCTCTTCACTTCTCCGGACTTTATTTAGTACCTAAAAACACAAAATTAATTAATACAAATATTTATTCTTGAAAACAAAGAAAACACAGTAATATGGTATAATATCTGATTTCTAAGCGCAAAAGATGAGTAAAATTCCAATAAAAAGGTGTATAAATATGCACTATTTAGCACTCATCAATTTGTGGAGTGAAGAATAAAGACATTTATCGGGTTTTCTTTACTTTTATAATGATAAGAAGGGTAAACTTGATATTAATAAATATTATATTTAATATTCATATGTTGAATAATGCATAACTAAATAAAATTATGCCCGTGCCGTTACGGCACGGGTTATACATCTAAAGGGTTTTTGTAATATTTGTTTATCCGGGTGGGAATCCAGCAGATACGGAGTATGGTTAGACCCAAATCTAGGGAGATGACTCACCTTGGTATCTGGGAAATTCTGTGTCCATTGAACCGACGTGAGTGCTCTGTCAATTCTCTCACATATGTTGGCCTCGCCTTGTCTGTTGTTTGACCAAGTGAATAGAGCTCCCTCGTAACCCGCATCTTGAAGCCCCAAAGAGTCAATTGTATGAATTATGAAAGATTTGCTGCTGGAGCTAGATTTGTTTCCTCCTTGTTTCTCGTCCGGATCAAGTATCACATTTAAGTCTCCAATTAGTAACCAAGGTTTGCTGAACTGTTGAGCAGTATTAGCTATGTAAGACCATTGCTCTATTGTATTACTACTAAAACTCATCCCTAACCTTGATTCTTCCAATCGTTCGGGAAAAAAAACAGAAAAAAAGAACTTATTCTTCCTCTCGATCTTTTACCGCTATCATCACCGGACGAGAGTAGTGATGGATCAATGATTAAAGATAGTTGAAAGCTCACGTTGCTCACGTTATCCGCTATAGTAGTCCTACAAATTGCGGAAGAGCGAAGCTTCCGAATCACTTTGTCTCTTCCTCGTAAAACACATATTTGTTGATCAATCCAACTTAAGTGTTAATCCAATTGAACCTACAATGGTTCTCTACAAACCGAGAAAAAAAACCAGGCTAAAACCGTCTCTCACAAATTTTTTTTTAATTTGTGGGTCCCAGTGGGCCCAGCCCCTCGGGAGACGTGCAAGGGGTGGGTTGTGAGAGGAGGTTTTTTTTTTGGGTAGTTTTTCTCTCGGTTCGTTTATACTTTCTGTTGAACCTAATTGAGCCATGCTATTGGGAAGTAGCTTGTAGTCTAGTACCAAACTCTACAACAAGTACGAGGGATATTTTGTCGGCAACACTACCAATCCATTCTCGCACTGTCTCGAATAACTGTTGTTTTAAACACACACAAGCGCTGTAATTTGTTAGTGATGAAAGGAGTATGTTATGCAGTAGCTAGCTAGGCGTCAAATCTGATTAAAACAAAAAAAAAAAAAAAAATGAAAGGCGTCAATCAATATACTAAGGACTAACATTTGTAAACTTAACACTAACCACTAGTTTTCGTCTTATTTTGTTGGAGTACTATATGATCTTATCATCAATGATCATCCTTAATGATGAACTGCACAAATAACAATACTAATATTTACTCCCTCCGTCTCTAAAAGATAGGCAGATTTGTATGTAAAATTACACAAACCTGCCTATCTTTTAGAGACGGAGGTAGCAGATGACAAAGGTGATCATCATGATCTTATTCTAAGCGAACAAGTACATATAATTAGCCCACCTTATATTTCGAGCAATGATGACCGGATTCTAGATAGTGCATAGCATTTTCCATCTCCGAATTGCAGTTATTAAACTCTATCATAAGGTTTAAGTTCCAGATACTGCCGACGAACTAATAACATTTGGTTGTTTGTTCATTAATCATAATACCCCATGCCTATGGATTTTTTTGCTATAACAAATTGAAATTTATAATGTGTCACAAATAAATAAAAATACATTCACATTTTAGAGGTAACGATGAAGCAACGGTAGCGGTAAAAGACTAAGAGGATGAATTAAAATTAGGGTTAGGGATGAGTTTTAGTAGTAATTTATAATTCACATTTTTGATTAAATTTATAATTTATAATTCCACCCTATTGTTGGAGTTGTGTGGTTCAAAACACACATGGGGTAGCTAAAGATAGTTCCACATGGAGGAAGACAAGTTCCATATGGTGATATATAAGCTAGATATTCTCCCTACATAATACCGAGGCCTTTTGGATTAAAACTCACACCTAATCTCAGGGTGGTCAAGTGGAGACAGTAACAGTGCTATGTGGCCGTGCCCGGAGAGGGTGCGGTGGACCGTGGAGGTCCTACACATACCACTAAGTTGGCTTTAGTTGATTTATAATCAATTTATATTTCGTCGGCACCTTTAGACAAAACTGGATAAGAACTTTAGTTTATAGAGTGAAGAAGCAACCACTGCATGTATGACAAGTGAAGATCAACAAAAACATCTACATTGCTTTTACTGACGCGTCAACTAAATGGACAAGTTCGGTGAACTACTTTACATTTTCTACACAATAATAACAACAACTGTAATCTAGATAGAGAGAGTGAGAGAAACAAAAATGGAGACTAGCACCTTCGATCAGTCTACTGTAGAAGGAGGAGAAGGAACATCAGTAATGATGCAACAGGAACAAGAACAAATCCCGCAGCAAGAAATGATGCCACCTGTGTTAGCAGAGAAGAAGAAACCAATGAAAGTTTTGGTAGCTATTGATGATAGTGAAGGAAGCTTCTATGCTTTAAAGTGGGCTCTTGATAATCTATTCACTTCTGGTGCTGCTTCTTCAGCCGAACCCGATCAAAATCAAAATTTTGGAATGCTTTATCTTCTTAATGTTCAGCAACCTTTTCAACACTACATCTTTCCTGTTGGCCCTGGTAAAATAAAAAAAAACAAATTTCATATCTTTTCTTAAAATTAAGAAAAATAAGTCAAGTTTAGGATTTATATACCCCTAGAAGAATGGGTTAAACCTTCGACCTTGTGGTTAACAGCCACACGCTCTAACAAAATGAGCTATTCCAGCAATTTGCTTCGGTTGGGTTTTAAGTTCTTTTTTTTTATTGATGAGATCGAAAGATTTTTTTTTTTTTTTTTTTGTGTGTAGCTGTGTATGCAACCACATCAGTGATAGAGTCAGTAAGGAAAGCACAAGAACAGAACTCTACCATGTTGTTGTCTCGTGCATTACAAATTTGCAAACAAAGGCCGGTATGATTTTGGTTATTTTATTTTTTTGGAAGCATTTGATCGATAATGAAATAGTGTCTTTAATTATTTGGGGAATTTTTATGGATGACAGGTAAAAGTGGAAACGTTGATGATGGAAGGAGATCCAAAGGACATGATATGTCAAGCAGCTGAGCAGATGCATGCTGATCTTGTTGTTGTTGGTAGCCGTGGTCTTAGAAAAATTAAGAGGTTGACTAAAATTACTCCGTAAATTTAACTTCATTGTAAAAAACTAATCAAATTAATTCAAGTTTCTTTGGTTTTATTTCATTTGTCCTAATTTTAGTGGATGAATTAATGTGCAGGGCATTTCTTGGGAGTGTTAGTGACTACTGTGCTCATCATGCCAAATGCCCTATCCTCATTGTCAAACCACCACAATGATGATAACATAATTCAGCAAAGAATTAGAGTTACCTTCTGCTACAGCTTCACAGGGACTCTATGTGCTAGTTATGTACTATTAATACTACTATAATAAATTTTTTTTTTTTTGAAGCAACTATAATGAAATGTATGTATAATGGGGGACTTAATAAGTTTTCTTGTGGAGTTTTTCCTTTTAAATGAACGGTTTAAGTTTAGCTACCAAGCTCTTTTTAATCAAATCTTGTTGCATCCTGTTTTGTATTCGTACAAGTCCTGCTCTTCTCAAAGAGAGACAGAGAATGAACAACTTTCTTTATACAGGGTTTCATTGGTATTGGTTCACCAAAAGGACACGCTGGACAACAACTGACACATCTCTAATATTATTGGTCTGAAATGTCCCTTCTCCCTATTGGGATAGGGGTGGGGCATGAGTGGGCCCCACCACCCCTCTCACGGTGCACACTCGGTGCTTCTTCTTCCGTCGATGTATCATTTTTGAATAGCAATAGCATAAATAAACTAACAGTGCACACTCGGTGCTTCTTCTTCCGTCAATGTATCATCAATGTATCATTTTTGAATAACAATAGCATAAATAAATTAACAGTGCACACTCGGTGCTTCTTCTTCCGACAATGTATCATTTTTGATCCATTGCTAGTAGCATGTTCTTCATTTAATTCTGTTCTGTTTTCATATACTTTTCTGTTATAATGAACCTTATTCAAACCTACTGATTTTCTCTAGTTTTTAACCTAATTTTTTGATTTTGACCTAATTTTTAGTTCGACCTGATTCCAATCTTTTCTTTTCTCTAGGTTTTAATCATGATGATTCTTATTGTCCAGTAATTTGATCCTCTTTTTGTTCTAATCAGCTAACAATTGTTATTGTTGCAGTTTTCTATCTTTTCTTTCTATCTTAGGTCATGAGCTAATGGAGGTGAAGTCATAGAGTTGCAGCGGCATCATCATGAGATTAGAAATATCAAGAGTGACTACTGAGAAGATGGGGTTTTGCAATAAAGGGTATGGTTCATTGATTATTTTCTATCTCTTAATTCCACATTAAAAGGATTAGGAAATAGTTCTTGAAGAAATGGTGGAAGTCTAGTCATTCTGAGTTTTTTGGGAGATTGAGATCCTACTGATGGTAGGTATTTGAGTATTTTCTTATTTGTTAAAGATTCTTATTCTCTTACAAGTTCTGCGAATTGGGTTTAGCTTGGTGTCTTAAGTCCTATGTTAATGATGGTCTTGGTATGATGAATCAGTAGGATTTTAGCCTTTAATCGACTGGAGGTTTCTTGTTGAAATTAAATTGCAGCTTCTTTGTGTTCTCAATTTTTAATTTCCCATTAAGAGGTTAATTAAATATTAAGAGGATGAATTTTATCTATTGATTACCAATTTTCTCTCTGGCATGGGTGGCTGTATCAGACCTTTACTTACACTTGGCTTCTTTTGGATAATATCTATTAATCTTTGATCTTCTGTGTAGAGTGATTTAGCTTTGGGTCTTTTCATTTACCTCCTAATTATGTGGATCAGATAGGAACCTTTGTTACTGTGGATACTCCTGCTGGAAATCAATATGAAGCCAAACTCATGGTCCCTCTGAACTCTCCACTGGCAAGAAAGGTAGTTCTCAACACTAAAAGAAAAACTTACTACATGGCTGCGTTTTACCCAAAGTTTCCGTTTCGTGCTTGCAAGAAGTGTTTTGTCCTCTATCATGATGTTGAAAATTTTAAGGAGATTCAGTCGATAATAATGTGGTGGTTTGGGATTTTCCCCTAGTCTGTGTTCGTCTGATAATAATGTTTTTTGGGCCACTTCAAGCTCTTCTTTTACTCAGACTGTTGTATCATCATTCAGTTTTATGTTTAGTTCTGCCTCAAAAATGAACTATTCCTCAGAAGTTTTTATGCCTCTAAGTTCAGAGAGTGAATTTTTGAATGTCCCTTCTCAGAATGATGAATTTAAGGATTCTATCGTACTTGAACCAATGCCATTAGCTACTCTTCCTTCGGAACCGGTTATCACTGATGAGGAATTTGAAAAGTAAGTTGATGATGGAACCAGACTCTATGGCTGCTGAACCCTCCTTGGATCATGACCTTGTAAGTCCCCCTTCTGATTATTTATCGCTTTTGTTTTTCTCTTACTATTTATTTCTTACTATTTGTTTGCGCCTTTGTTCTGTTATTCATTATTCACTATGAAGTTCTTAAGTTGGAATATTAATGGGTGTTGTTCGGACAAAAAATGGAGACATTTGTTTAGCCTTTTTAGGAAATACAAACTAGATGGTATTTGCCTTTTAGAAACTATGGTTGATGCTGATACAGTTAGGAAATTTACACATCATTTACCTTTTGATTCTTGGGTCATTATTCCTGCTGTTGGTAAATCGAGTGGTTTGGCTTTTGGGTACTTTGAAAAATCAAATATTGAAGTGTTAGGTTATTCTCTGAACATGATTCATATTCTGTGTGATATTTCTCATACTATTAAGAATTGTGTGATCTCTTTTATTTATGGCTCTTTAAATCTGGTTGGTATGAAAAACCAATGGAATTTTCTTAGTAACATGAATGACAATAATAGTAACCCTTGGCTTCTAGTCGGAGATTTTAATTTTATCTTGCATAGTTCGGAAAAACAAGGTGGTAACCCTAACAGTTCCTTCCCTCCCACTTTTGTTAGAGATAATTTGTTAAAGATGTGTATGAATGAAGTCTTATCCTATGGTAACCCTTTTACTTGGTGTAATAGAAGATTTAAAAATCCGATTGAGTTGATTTTTGAAAAGTTGGATAGGGATTTTATGAATGACAAGTGGGTCTCAATTCTTCCTCAAACTAGAGTCACTAATTTAGGGAGGATCTACTCAGATCACAGTCCTGTTTTGGTTAAATACTTTCACTGGGAACGGAACATTAATATTCCGTACAAATTCTTCAAATGCTGGCAACTAAACCCTGAATTCAAAAATATTTTGAATTATTCTTGGTCTAAAAAGGTTAATGGGTCTCCTGGTTTAGTGGTTAATAAACTAAAGAATTTGAAATTTGATTTGGTTAAATGGAACATTAATTCTTTTGGGCATATTGAAACTACAATTGGTAGGCTTAATTATGAGTTAGAAAAGCTTCAAGCTTTGCCCTATTCTTCTTCGATTGGAGAATATATCTTGAACTATTCTAAACAGTTGGATTACTGGTATGAAATTGAGCATAGTTTCTATATGCAGAAATCTAGAATTAACTACTTTACGCAGTATGATAGGAATACACAATTTTTTCATAACTCTGTCAAAATTAGAAATATGAATAATACCATTCACACTATTAGAGATGAGCAAGGGATTTGGTTAGAGGACAGAGAACAAGTGGTTCAGTTGCTCTCTAAACATTTTAAAAAAATTTATACTACTTCAAATCCAGGGAACAATGTCATTGAAGAAGCCTTAAGGTCTTTGAATCCCATAATCTCTGATGATGTCAACTCTTCCTTTATTGTGATCCCCTCAGCTCAGGAAATCAGAGATACAGTTAATAATTTGGCTTCTTGGAGCTCTCTGGGGCCTGATGGTTTCCAAACGGGTTTTTTCCAGTATAATTGGGATATAGTCCACTCTGAAGTGGTCTCTCATGTGCAGAGTTTCTTTCGAAATAGATTTCTTCTTAAGCAAACTAATTTCTCTTTTATATCTTTAATACCCAAAATCAAAAATCCTGCTTCTCCTTATGACTTGTCTAACTCTGTGTATAAAATCATTTCGAAAATTTTAACTAATCGTCTGAAACCTCTTATGGATACTTTAGTTTCGCCTTTTCAGTCGGCTTTTGTTGCTAATCGTCAGATACATGATAATATTGTAATCACTCATGAAATTCCGCACTCTTTTAAAAGGAAGAAGAAGAAGAATTATAAAAATGGGCACTTAGCTATTAAACTAGATCTTTCAAAAGCTTTTGATAGATTAGAGTGGTCCTTTATTCTTGTTATTTTTAAAAAACTTGGATTCTCTGAAGAATGGTGTCAAATGATTCTACAGTGTATTAGTACGGTCTCATATTCAGTTTTAGTGAATGGTTTTCCCGGTGAAACCTTCCATCCTTCTCGGGGCATCAGACAAGGTGATTGTCTTTTGCCTTATATTTTCATTATTTGCATGGAAGTCTTGTCTCAATTGCTCTTAAAAGATGATGAAGACAAATTGATACAAGGCTTCAAGTTCAAAAAGAATAGTCCATCTATTTCTCATCTATTTTTCGCCGATGATTGCATGTTGTTTGTCAAGGCTTCGGTCACTTATGCTAGGAATCTACTTAAAATTATTAATGTTTTTGCTATGCTTCAGGTCAGGCAATTAATTTTGAAAAATCAGGGTTTATAACTAGTGGTAAGATGCATCATAAACGCATAAAAATTCTATCTAAAACCCTCAAAATGAAATTTCTTAGTAATTCAGAAAAATATTTAGGTACTCCCCTTTTTATTGGTAAGGATAAACTACTTCATTTAATTTTCTTATTGAAAATTTGTATTCTAGATTGGGCTCCTCTAAGAAGTCCAATCTCAATGTGGCTGGGAGAACAGTAGTCACTAAGCATGTTTTGTCTAGTATGGTTGTATATCATATGGCTTGTTTCCCGCTTCCGAAAACTATCACTTCTAAAATTGACTCCATTCAGCGTGCTTTCTGGTGGTCAAAAAAGAATTCAAAGAGGGCTGCGTATTTTCGATTTTGGGGTGATATAGGTAAATCTAAACTAAATGGTGGTTTAGGTATTAGGAACACATATGCTACTAATAGAGTCTTTATCTGCAAGCTTGGTTGGAGGATATTGAACAATCCGAGTATCTTACTTTCTTCTTTTATGAAAGACAAATACTTTCCTAATCAAAATTTGTTAGAAATCGACAAAGCTGCTGATTCCTCCTCATGGATCTGGAAAGGTATTGTTAATGGATTACATTTCATTAAATCCAACTCTGTGGTTAAAATTAATAATGGAGTTTCTTCTCGTATTTGGTATTCTAACTGGATACCCGGAAAGTTAAATCCTTCGGTGCCCAGACATCCTTCTCATATTAACTATGTTTTTGTTAGTGAGCTTTTTGATATTCAGAATGGTTGTTGGAATGTCAGTCTGTTATCAACTTTGTTCTTGCCGGAGGATGTAACTAGGATTAGGTCAATTAGAATCAACCCTAATATGAGTGATAAGTTTATGTGGTCCCATACTAGGAATGGTAAGTTTACTATTAAACCAAAATTAGTAATCTATATGAATGATATTGCCCCCTTAGATGATTCTGCCTTTTGGAGGAAAGTTTGGAGTATCGACTGTTTGCCCAAGATTAAATTTTTCTTATGGAAATTTTTTGCGTATATGATTCCTAAGTTAATTCAATGTTACGCTTTATAACCCCGATGTGGATGTGATTTGCCCTCTCTGTCACTGTCATGAAGAAACAATTCTACACTTGTTCATAAAATGTACAGTTGCAAGACACATTTGGTTTGGAGTTTCTTTAATTCATTTAATATCCCCGGATTTGGATTCGATGACTACTTTCTGTATTGGCATAATTCTGATCTGGGTAAATCTCCCTTTAATGTTTCTTGGCCTAGCATAGGTACTATTACTATGTGGTGTATTTGGAAGCTACGGTGTGATGTGATCTTTAGAAATGCTTCTATTGATCTGAATAAAGTCATCTTGGATACTAAGAGAATGTTTAACACTTACATTTCTCCTCGCATTCGTCCTACTGATGTGCATAGTGATATTAAGATCCCTATTGCTGAAGTGGATCATTTTATGTTTGTTGATGGCTCTTTTAAAGACTTTAATATGGGTTTGGGTGTTATTTGGTGTGATGTTGCAGGAAATGTAAGAAGTTCTCGTTCGGACTATGGTTTGATTCCAGATGCAGTAGGTGCTGAAGATGCTGCTCTAATTTTGGCTATCTCTTGGGCAGAAGAGATGAATCTTTCCAGAGTCGTCTTTGTTAGTGACTCTCTTCAACTTGTGCACTTCATAAATGGAGTCAGTTCTAATATTGCTTGGAGAAGTAGTGATTTACTAGAACAATGTCGGAGTTTAATTTCCAGTTGATTTCATTTAAAATCATGTACATTAAGCGTGTGAAAAATCTTCTAGCTGACCGGCTTGCACGTCGGGCTAGAAAACTTAGTATGTCGGGTCTATGGGTCTCTCTTCCTTCTTTTTTGAACTATCTTATTAGGAAGGAGAATCTGAATGATGTTTGTAATGCTCTTCTTTCTTAATCTATGGGTGTGTTTCTTAGCAAAAAAAAAAGAATAGCAATAGCATAAATAAACTAACAGTGACACATCTCTAACGCCAAGCACAAGTATAGTAGCTAGTGTGGTCAAAAGCCAAAAATTTGAAGCCAAAAAATTTGTGTTCCCGATTCTAGCTAAGAAATAAATGACGGGTGAGTATCCTAGCTAAGAAATAGACGGTTGAGTATCCGTATGACGGTTGAGTATCCTAGCTAAGAAATAGATGACGGTTGAGTATCCGTATGTGAGACTCAGTTTCCTTAATTTAACTAGGCAAATATCGAAAATGATTTACATCCCGGGAGTAAATGCCAGGGGAAATACTGAATGAAATAGAGTGAGATACATTGGGACCCACTTCAGCCTTTTCCTACCTAGATGCTAAGAACGCTCCCTTTCTGAGCCGCTAGATTATCCTACGGGAGTTTATCCGGTAATATTTTGTTGTGTCAACGTAGGACTGCTCTACAAATATTGAGTTTCCGTATGCATATTAAGTATTTGTTGTTTTTTTTTTGTTAAATCTCTCTCACATTCGGCATTTATTATTCTTAACGATTCTATATTCTCCATTATCGATCCCAATTTAAAAAAGTCAATTTACAAAAATGTCTATATATATATATATATACACTAATTTTCCTTTTCAAGTCACTCAAAATCATCTCATTACAATTTGATATTCCACTAGAATTTTCTCAAGTCATCTCTCAAAAACATTCTTTCTTCTTATATTTTTCTTCTCCATCTTTTTCGTAGAGAAAAATATCGGTAAAATTACGAGAAAGGAATACTCTCCTACAAAAGATATGCATCTTATATGCATCTTGTTACCGCGTTTTTGTTTATACTAGTACTTATGCTTCATTTACATTAATACAATTTATAATGAAGAGAGCTAATTTCCAGGAAAATAACAAGCCCTTCATTCACCATGTAGAATATGAGTCGCTTAAAGTCATTGAAAATTGAATAGAGGATCAAAATGAAGATATGTGTATTACTCCTTTGGAAAGCTCTAATATAACGCAAAAATCTTTTCTCAAGTTAATTCCCTAATAATACCCAAATTTTCAAGCCAAGTTCCTTAAATGTGTTCAGAAATCAATTTCCAACTACGTACTACCAACCAATATACAACACCTATATCGTTGTTTGGTGATTGAAAACCATACCATAACTGCACCCAATAAATGCAAGTAAAGAGCTCAACTTAAAAAAGACCGCAAGTAAGAAAAGACTCTCAATCAAGCACACCTCATATACCATCGTCACAAGAATCACTCATGAGTTATGCGGGTTATGAACTTATTGAATATCTTAAAGAAACACGAATAGCTAATGAACCCAATCAACCAGAGCCGGTCCTGTGTCTAGAAGGGCTCCGTGCGAATTTTTTTCATATGGCCTTTTATGGTGTCAAATATTTTATAACAATTGTAAAAAAAAAATAATCAATGTTTTTTGCATAGATGAATTATATCTAAGGTCTTGGGAGGTAATAATAATATGATAAATACGAAACGCGTCTAGAATAAAAAACAATGAAGAGACTAGCTCGGTAGATGATGCATTAACCAACACTACCCGGATTATTAGTTTTAGTTTAGGAGTTCGAATTTCTTTGAAGACAAAGAAGATTTTTTTTTTTTTTTTGTGTGTGGTGTGAAATAAGCGGTTTGGCTTAGGGAGGAAAAGGCCCTCGACAACACACCCTGCACACCCTCGGGCCCGGCTCTGCAATCAACAATAACAAAATGAAAATATGGGAAGTTTTATAACAACACAACACAACAAGAACAAATTCATCTCACTATAAATGTGGAGTAAAGGCGTATAATGGAAAAGGATCTCTCAATGTTGGTTCCAAAGGAAAGAAAATATTATGAACTGAAACAAGAAGCCATTTTGTAAAAGATGAATGTTCATGAAATTCCTCCACCACACCCACATTTCTTAGACATGTGTTAAAGCTAGTTCAAACAAGAATTTACTTTCGAATGCATATAAGGATTTCATAACCGATCCTGAGTCAACACTGATCCAAGGGACGACCGCAAGTCAGAACCGACTATAGAACCGATCCTAAATGTATTTCAACGTTGTATATTTTTTGAATTGTTTGTTTCTTCTTTGGTTAACATATTTCAATTTATGTAAAAGTTATAATAAGAAAGTTTATTTGTCGGGAAATATTGAACATGTTTTTAAAGAACGCGTAATTGGGGATATGGAAACTAATTGGGGGATATAGCTAAATGACAAAATAGGGATCCAAATATCCTAGTCAAGTTACCTCTTATATAATTAAATTATTAATTCCTAATCTAACCCTCCCTAATCATAATTAGTTATTAATCCTGATTAGTAAAATATTAATGATTTGGGGGATATAATTTGTGTATTTATGTTTATTTGAATTTGTGTGGGTTAGTTGAGAGTAGAATGAGGGAAAAAAATTTTGAGTA
>JAJJWW010002726.1:0-85443 GCA_023531295.1 Papaver armeniacum | reverse complement strand
ACGGTTTTGTGTGAGAGTCCAAAACGTTTGGAACTCCAAAACCGTGTAAATAGCTAGTCAGTGGAGTTGGTTTTTGGATAAACCAAAATCAGAGTTTTGATAACTCTTATTGGTTTCTTAATCCTAAGTTTAGGGACTTATTAGCTAAGTTATGAAACCCTAATCCTACCTATGTGTATATAAATAGCCTAGTAGAGAACCTTGAAAACACACCAAAAATTTCTTCTTTCTCTCTTAGGGTTTATATGTATTCTCCCTTGCGATAATATATAAATCACTTATTTTTCACGAGGATTCAACCTCGTTAAATTCTCGTCTCTTTTCTTCTTTAGTTTGTGATCTTGGCAATATTTGGAGTAATGGTGTAGTGTGCATATGTCGCTTGCGAGCTTTAGCGCAACAATTGGAATCAAGAGCTCGGGTAACGTTCTTGGATTTTTTTTTGTATTCATAATATTGAAGCAAAGGGGTATTTTTTACGGTTGTTTGAGGTAATTCTAATCTCAAGGTTTAGTTTTTATCTATATTTGGTTGTTTGTGAACAATGGTTAATCTGTGGATAAACCCAGATGATCCGAACGATCCCGAGGGAGAAACATTCGAGTCCACAAGTAAAGATAAAGATACAAACGAAGAAATACGCATTCTCATAGATCACAACCGAAGGTTGAAAAGTTCACCTAACCAATAACTTTGGTTTATGGAGAGCAGGAGACATAATGGATGTTCTTGTTCATCTTGACCTAGAGATGTCCGAAAGTAGTGGAACAAGATGAATAAATTATGTCTTGCCTCGATATTTAGGGGTGTTTAGCCACTGCCAAAGTAAGAGTTAATTATCGCACGAGACTTGACTAAGGATCTCAGGGAAAAGCTAGAGAAGGAATACCTTGTGAAGAACGTGGCAAATATGATACATCTTAAAAAGGAATTTGTATCGTTATAACATGAAGAGAGTGCAACCTTAACCGAGCACCTAGATTCATATAATAAACTTCTTCTTGAGTTGGTTAACTACGATGAGAAGATCAACGACGATGAACAAGCTTTGTCGATAAACTCTCTTCTGAAAGGTATGAACCCGTGATCAAGGCTTTAATGCACGGAAAGGATAAGATGACATACGCCGAGGTCACTCAAAAAGATTGCGTAGTGAGGAGTTCAGGAAGATGAATGGAAGACTGTCAAGTGAAGCTAACAATGACTTGCTTCTTGCAAGAGGTCGTTCAACGGACGGGAAAAAGAAGAATGGTGATCGTGGCAAAGTGAAAGGCGTTCAAAGTCAAGAGCGCGTACCGAGAGGATGAATGTGCATGGTGTCATGAATTTGGCCATTGGGCTAAGGATTGTACCAAGCGTAAGGATCGAGAAAGGGATAACACCGAGGTGAATATTGCTAAGGCAAGTGAAGATTCGGATGAAGCTTCGATTTCTCAACACTATGATACCATCAACTTTTATCGTAATCGACCCAGTACGTGGATATTAGATTCGGTGCTACTTATCATATTTGTCCTCATCGGGGCCCGGTTCTCAAACTTCAAGAGTTTGATGGAGAAGTGCGATATGGGGAATAATCACACCGAGGTGATCGGGATTAGTAGTGTTGAATCAAGATGCATGATGGTATGGTGCGGAGCTGAAGGAGTAAGGTTCGACTGCTTGTGAAGAAGAATCTGATCTCGCTCGGAACTTTGGAAGCTAAGGGCTACAAGTTAGTGCCGAAAATGGCATTCTAAAGGTAATTTAGGATCGTTTGGTAATCATGAAGGGCACAAGGCATCATAACTTGTACTACTAACTCGGAGCATGTAGAAACGGGAGATGTGTCGACCTTCGAACACATCGAGACGCAGCGATGGAGACCACGAAGTTATGGCATATGCGGCTTGCACATCCGAGTGATAAGTCGTTACATTCTTTAATTTGTCAAGATTTATTGAAAGGTGATATTGCCTGCAAATTAGAGTTTTGTGAACATTGTGTGATAGGCAAGAAGACAAGAACAAGCTTTGCACAAAGAATCCACAACACTAGTGAGTTCTTGATTATGTTCACTCGGATGTTTGGGGTCCTCCAAGAATGCATCATTTGGGAGGAAACATTGGTTCGTGTCGTTTATTGATGACTATTCTAGCGCGTATGGGTGTACACCATGAGGCATAAGGATGAAGTCCTAGAAGTCTTTGTGAGGTGGAAAAGGCAGCCGAGACTCAAACGGCGGAAAGATCAAGGTACTACGTTCGGACAATGGTGGAGAGTACAAAAAGTGATCCATTCTTGCAAGTATGTCGGGATGAGGGAATACGGAGGCACTTCACGGTTAAGAGACATCGCAACAAAATGGGGTAGCTGAGCATGAATCGTACTTTCTTTGGAGAAGGTACGATGTATGTTATCTAATCTTGGATTAGGTAAAGCGTTTTGGGTGAGCGGTGACATATGCGTGCTTCCTCATTAATAGGTTGCCATCACCGTATTAGAAGGTAAAACTCCGATGGAGAAGTGGTATGGTAAACCAGCTTATGATTATGACTCAATTCATATCTTTGGTTGCCACACTTGAGTATCATGTTGGTGAAAACAAGCTTGATAGCCGTGCTATTAAAGGGATCTTTATGGGTGTGAAGAAAGGAGTTAAAGGGTTCAAAATTTGGAATCCAGTTGAAAAGAAGATAGTCATGAGTAGAGACGTTACATTTGATGACGTCTATGGTGAAGTCTTGGGGTTCTCGGCGGTGGAGAACACTACCAGTGCAGTGAGCCTTTACGGCGGGTGGAGATTGATGCAACTCCACTAATTCCAGTAGAAGTCCGTATACGGTTATGACTACTTCCGAAGGCGTGGCGTCTACAAGGAGGTAAATACGAAGTTCCAAATGATAGTGACGATGTTAATGAAGAGGAACATGAACCGGTAGAAGATACAAAAGCTACGGTCTTTGAGACCATAGCAACCAAAGAAACCGAGAAGATCAATCGAAAACACAGTTGGATGGATGATTTTATAGCTTATGCATTACCGGTTATTGAAGAAGGCATTCTAATACCTATTTTGAAGCTATACACGATGTAGCGTCAAGAATGGGAAAGGCTAGCTATGCCAGGATGAGATGGAGTCTCTTTACAAGAATGGCACATGGGTTCTTACGAAGCTTCCGAATCGGTAAGAAGGCCATTGGATGCAAATGGGTATATCTTTGAAAAGAAGGATCTCGAGGTGAATCAAGTACGCTACAAGGCAAGGTTAGTTGCAAAAGGTTATGCCCAAAGAGAAGGGATTGACTACAATGAGGTGTTCTCTCCGGTTGTGAAGCACTCATCAATCCGAATTTTGTTGGCCTTGGTAGCACAATATGATTCGGACCTAGTTCAAATAGATGTCAAGACGGCATTCTTACATGGTGATCTAGAAGAGGAGATCTATATGGCTCGGTAGGAGTGGGTTCAAAGTTCTTTGGAAAAGAAGATTGTGTATGCAAAGGTGAAAAAATCGTTGTATGGGTTGAAGCAGTCTCCAAGAACAGTGGTACAAGCGATTTGATCAGTTTATGATTGTCCATAAATACACAAGAAGTCAATATGACCATTGTGTATACTTCAAGAAGCTACGTGATGGGTCTTTCATATATTTGCTCTTGTATGTCGATGATATTCTGATAGCATCGAATAACGAGAAAGAGATTGATCATTTGAAGCAAAAATTGTCAACTGAGTTCGAGATGAAAGATCTAGGAGAAGCTAAAAGATTCTTGGCATGGAGATTCAACGTGTGAGATAGAAGGGTAAAGTTTGTTTGTCTCAAAGGCATACTTGAAGAAAGTGTTACGTAAATTTGGTATTTGCGAAGGAACTAAATGCGTAAGTACTCCCCTTAGTCCTCATTTTAAGTTGAATTACGAGCATGTCTCCCTACTCAAGAAGCGTGAGTATATGGACCAAGTCCCATATGTTAGTCTTGTTGGTAGCTTGATGTATGCGATGGTATGTACAAGGCCGGGATATTTCACATCGGTAAGTATGATCGGCCGTTATATGCATAATCCTGGTAAGGACATTGGCAAAAAGTGTGAAATGGATTTTGAGGTATCTTTATGGTACTGACATTGATGTTGGCTTGGAGTTTGTGAAAGAAGATGGGAACAATCGGTGTGTGTTGGTTATGTGGATTCGACTATCTTTGGTGATTTGGACAAGAGACGTTCAACTACGGGGGTATGTATTTACCATAGCGGGAGCACCGGTAAGTTGGAGATCAATCTTGCGAGTCTCTTTGTGGCGCTTTTCAACTACGAGGCGGAGTATATGGCGAATCGAGGCATTTAAGGAGGCTATATGGTTACAAGGTTTGCTAGATGACTTGGGTGTTGTGCGAGGAACAGTGCACATTGCATTGTGATAGTGTTAGTGCAATTTACTTGGCTAAGAATCAAGTTCATCATGCCGGAACCAAACATATAGATGTTCGATTTCACTTTGTTAAGAAATTACGGAAGAAGAAGACATTCTACTTGTGAAGATCGATACCAAAGACAATCCAGTGATATGTTAACGAAGGTAGTATCTGGGGTCAAGTTTCGTCATTGCTCGGAATTGATCCACATTCTTCCGGTTTGGTGAGTCCCTTTGGGGTAGAGGTTCTTAGGAACCTAGTCGAGGCCTTCTAGTAAGGCCATTGAGTGAACTACGGTCGGTTTGATTCCTTGAAGAGGATACGTAGGCAGCCTATGGCGCAATCGACGTTGGAAGACGATGGTGATATAGTGTATTGATCGTCTCATGCATGAATGCATGATCCGAGGTGGAGAATTGTTGGATGCTGGCGGGATTGTTGGACACGGTTTTGTGTGAGAGTCCAAAACGTTTGGAACTCCAAAACCGTGTAAATAGCTAGTCGGTGGAGTTGGTTTTTGGATAAACCAAAATCAGAGTTTTGATAACTCTTATTGGTTTCTTAATCCTAAAGTTTAGGGACTTATTAGCTAAGTTATGAAACCCTAATCCCTACCTATGTGTATATAAATAGCCTAGTAGAGAACCTTGAAAACACACCAAAAATTTCTTCTTTCTCTCTTAGGGTTTATATGTATTCTCCCTTGCGATAATATATAAATCACTTATTTTTCCCGAGGATTCAACCTCGTTAAATTCTCGTCTCTTTTCTTCTTTAGTTTGTGTTCTTGGCAATATTTGGAGTACCGTTTGTAGCTGTGCATATGGTTCCGCAGGGTTTTAGCGCAACAGATACAACAGATGTCATGGTTGGGTCTTGCAATGGTTTGGTTTGTTTCCTACGAAATAAGAATGATGGTGTCCTCGATTTTTTGCAACTTTGCAACCCCTTGACGGGAGCATATGTTTTACTTCCAAAATTATTTAGTTACGCTGAATTCTTTGGTCGAAAAACAAGTGACGATAGTTATGGATTTGGTTATTGTCATTCAACTAAAAAATACAAGGTTGTTAGAATATATAAACAGCATAAGCTGCAGGAATATGATAATTGGCATGTTCACGTATGTACTGTTGGAGGAAGGTGGAGATACATAGATGTAGGATCTATCAGTTGCTGCGGATTCAAATATTCATCAGGCGTCTATGCCAACGGAGCTCTTCACTGGTTTCAGTTTTATGGAACTGGAGATTATGTTTCACATTGTATAATTTTGGCCTTGGATTTGGAACATGAGAAGTTTGGTTCCATCCCGTTGCCAAAGGCTGATTACTCTTTACTTTGAAAAGATTCAAGTTGATTGGAGTCGGGATTAATATTTATGTGGTTTGTTTTGGAACTCATTGCATGGATATATGGGCATTTAAGAGAAATAATGCTAGTTCACATTCGAAAGAGAGTGATCAGAACAAAAACTATGGCGACATAAAATCGTGGTCATGGATTAAGGAGTTTAATATAGAGTGCCTTTGGGCCAGACAAATTTATGCCATTTGCGATTACAAGGAACAATGAAGTTCTGTTGTTGTACCAAAACAAGATTCTCTACTATTATGACCCTCAAACTTCAACTCTTAACAAACTCTGGGAAAAAAGCATATTATGTAGCTCGCACGTTGAGGCAATTCCTCACATTCCAAGATTTTTTAGTTTGAAAGATTTGGGAGAAACTGGTGTCAGGAGTTACAGTACAGCAGCAAAAAAAAAAAAAAAAAAGGAAGGTTAATGATGGAGGAGAAATAATATCTCTGGAAAAATCGGGAAGATCAAGAGTGCTGAAAGGTCCAAGAATACAGGTAAGAGGTTCCTATCAAAAAAATACTCGAATACAGGTAAGAGACTGGTTAATTATCTTTTATGTTTTGTTTCATTCGATGACAATCAAAATTCTTATAATCTGCCATGCAAATTCGATTATGTTAGTTTATTGTGGCATTCCAAGTCTAGGAGTCTCCCCAACTTTGTCTATGAATATACATCATGCACAATCGACACAACAAGTTGATTTTATTTATGCTCTATATATAAACAAACAAAACAAAATCAGCTGCTGAATTCGTCTCGCACAGACAGATGTATACTACATCATAAAAAGGCAATTTCGACTAATAGAAAGCGAGGATTCCATTACTGTTCAATATATGAGCTTTATTTGTCTAGGCCTTTTAAGTGTTGAGATTAATAAAGATGATGATGTTGATATCTAGTTATACCGTACGTATTAGTAACTAACTTATTGGCAGCTAAGGGAAAGGAGGAAACCAAATTTAAAGTTTACCATTAATATTTGGAACCTAACATAAGTTTTTGATGTTCTATATGAGATAAAAATCTCCCTCAATTATTTGTTTTGTTTTGCGCACATTATGTTTTTATTTTTTTCACCTCTATTCTCTACTGCTTAGTTCATCTCTATTATGCAATTAGACAGTTCTATCCCGGGCACAAGCGGCACTACTCGGGTACTAGCATCACTCTTTCAAAGTGTACATGCATGTGCATTAGCCAGTCTAAGTGATGGAACAAAGCAGCGGTAGATTCCAAACTATTTAGTATTTGCAACAAACATTGCATTCCACTTGTTTGAGACATTTTAGAAAGAAGGAAAGGGAAACTCAAAATACCTATAGCATGTAGTAATCAAACACTGGCCAAATTTAGGAAAATTAGGAGCATTAATATTTGTAGAACAAACTAATCACATTTTTACAGATAAATAAACAAAAAGTTAATTACAGGAAACACCTTCGATCTTGATCATATCTTGCATGTAAGTTGTAACTACTCTACAGGACTTCATCATATGTTCCCCGCGGTTGTTGAAACACTTGAGAATAATAGTTCATTATCATGGTTTCGTGAAATTATCTGGCATGAACGAGCAAGCTCTTCCAAACTTCATAGGAATCCCGTATTGACGCACATGGAAAGAATACTCCATTCATCCTCTTTGAGATTGTACATCACGACACGGATGTTATCACTGATTATACCGCTAACCACACATATTACTACATAATCTCCATGGCCAGTGCATATAATACTCTCTCTTATCCTATACTCTTTCATGGCGATCTAACACCTGCAACTGGAATACTTCAGTTGCCGCAACTTTGAATTTTCAGTGTCATAAAGCACTGAAGTTGAGTGTGCCGTGACCATGAAAAACCTGGGAAGTCGTCAAACAAGAAACTGATTTACAGTGAATGCAAATGTCGAAGAATAAAAGATATCAAATTCCATCTTTTACTCACCGATGCACACCTGACTGTTTCTGCCAAACTTGAAAGTCTTGCCAGCACCGTCTTCTACAACTTGTTAAGAAAGAATTATTGGAATAAAAGAAGAGATTGGTTTCCTTATTTCACTGAAATTATGCTGTTATATTCCCGTAGTATATTTTAGTATATTTTTATTTTTACTATTTTTTAGTGCAGTTTGATTCGCCGATCCAGACCGATTAAAAAAATACCAGCCGAAGTCGAAAGTGAGTAGTCGATCCGATCAACCGTGACTCGCTGTACCTATTTTCCTGAAAAACTCGGGGGTACAAAATAAAACTAGATTTGCTAAACATATCTAAATTTTTATTCCGGGATGTTATCGGAATCCCACCGTCCTGCTTATGCAATATTTAGGATTCTTGACTTTTTTTCAATTGGTCTCTTCTATATAAGAGGAAGCTAAGAGGAAGCAATATTTAGGTTTCTTGACTTTTTTCAATAGGTCTCTTCTATACATGCGGAAGCAAAAGAGTTTACAGCTTCCACAGCAACAGCAACATGGAGAATCTTCCATGTGAAATCTTAGAAAACATACTTTTTCAATTACCTGCTGAGGTAGCTTTACAGGCCAAACGTGTATGCACAACTTGGGAATCCGTCCTCCGTAATTATAAACCTGAAAAGCTGGGTTTTCTCTTTGCTCTTAGAAATCCAACTGGATGCATTCTAGATGAATGGCAATTCTTCTATGGAGATGGATATGAACATTATGATCGTGCGAATATGAATTACTACCACTACAGAGACACGCTTATAAAGGTGGAACCTCACAGATTAACGAATAAAGATGTCATGGTTGGGTCTTGCAATGGTTTGGTTTGTTTTCGCCGTAATAAAGAAGATGGTGGTCTCGATTCTTTGCAAATTTGCAACCCCTTGACGGGAGAATATGTTTTACTTCAAAATCTCATTAGCTACGCTGAATCGCTTCGGAATATGGGTCGAAGTAACAGTATTGGATTTGGTTATTGTCTTTCAACTAAAGAATACAAGGTCGTTAGAATATACAAGCGGCAGGGAGATGGTGGTTATGGGCATATCCAAGTATATACTGTTGGAGGAAGGTGGAGATACCTTGGACTTTGTCCTTGCGATTTGGCATGTTCATCAGGTATATATGCAAATGGAGCTCTTCACTGGTTCCACTTAGATAGAAATTCAAATTATTCCGGTGAGATTTTGGTTTTCGAGTTGGAACGTGAGACGTTTCATTCCATCCCATTGCCAGAAGATGTAAAAGATTGCAGTTTCAAGTTGCTCGAAGACGGGAATTCCACACCATTTTCAGAAGATGTGAACGACTGTCGCTTCAAGTTGCTTGGAGACGGGAATAATCTTTATCTGGTTTGTTTAAGAGCTCGGTTCATGGATATCTTCGCATTTAAAAGAACTAATACTAGTTCTCCTATGGAAAAGAGTTATGAGAAACAAAACTACAGCAAGTTATGGTCTTGGTTTAAGGAGTTCAGTATAGAGTACCTCTCGCAATTGCAATACGCATTTGTGCCATTCGCGATTACAAGGAACAACCAATTATTGTTGCACCAACACCAGATTTTCTACTGTTTTGACCCTAAAACTTCGACCCTGAACAAACTTTGGGATAGCAACATGATGCGTTGCCGGCGTGTTGAGGCGCCAATTCCTCACGTGCACAGCATTGTTTCTTTGAAAGATTTAGGAGAAACTGATGTTAGGAGTTACAAAACTAAAACAAATAGAGAAGTTACAACACTAAGACAAAAGGTCGAAGAGTTGTTTATTTAATACAATGGTATGACGGATGGGTTATTTTTCTTTCATGTTTTATTTAAAGATCAACGATTTTTTTGTTGTGGTACCAACACCAGATTATCTACTGGAAAAACAACATGATGTGTTGCTGGAATGTTGAGGCAATACCTTACAGGCACATCATTTGAAAGATTTGGTGGTAGGAGTTACAACAGTAGAATAAAAAAAGGAAGGTATGGAGGAGGACAAAATATCCCTGAAACAATCTGTTAAATCAAGAGGATTGTTAATTCAATATGGGTAGGCAGATTTGTTAATTTTCTTTTTATGTTTGCATTACGTGTCCTTGACAATCCAAATTATTGTGTGCTTTGAAAATTAGATTGTGTTAATTTCTTGTCCTACATTTTTGTTGTTACTTATTGCCGCATAGAAGTCCCATTTGTTCCTGGTGAAGTTTCGTATACCCGCTCAGTGTCTGCATAATTCGCATCAATTCTCATGCCTGAATTCACAACAATTGCATCTTTACGAGTTTCATTTGTTTCTTAGAAACTGCCTCACTGGGTCCACTCCACACTGTTTTTCCGGCCCAATCAGAATATATCTACCATGACTCTCATGAAAGACGAACCGACTTTCCTAACAAGGGGTAGTCAAATAAGGTTTCTATGGACTTTCATAAATTTTTAATTTGAGTGACTCCTAGAGATTCTCTGAAAATCTAGAGATTTTTAGTGATTTTCTGAGAGAAATTTAGAGAGTCTTTGTGACTTGTAGATACAAAAAATGAGATTTGTAGGGACAAAAAAATGAGACTTGTAAATAGTTTATGTTACCTATGCCTATGCCCTACAGAGTGTCCATTGCCAAAATAAATCTCACTGTTATCCTATGCCTAAATTTTCATTCACTTTATTCTACTCATCTCACATTTTATTTTCTATGCTATCTCACCACTAATTTTCTATGCGGAGTTTTCCAACAACTTAAAATCGGGAAAAAAAAAAAAACTCATAACTTCTAAAATATATATTTTAAAATCGATATATATCACAAAGACTCACATAGCCGATTTTAAAATATATATATCCAATTTAAAAATCACTTTATTCCACAAAGACTTGCATAGTCTTGATTACCCCTTTCCAAATGGCCCTTAAGTGTATTAATGCACAAGAAAAGAAAAAAAAGGTTCACTCCCAAAACCAAAAAATCTCCAAATTTCCAAGTCTCTCGAAATATCCTCTTGAGGAGAGATTTCTACCATGCCTATTTTCAAGAAAAAGTCTCTCCAAATCTCTCTGAAAACAACAAATCCATGACTTTCAATTCTCATTCGAATAACATGAGTGTTGGAGTGACTCTTATGAAATCCTAATCGAATAACATGGAGTTTCAGAGAATTTAAATGACTTAAAAAAAGTCTCTAACCAATAACAAGAGACATTAAGAGACTCTCCAAAAGTCTTTACGGACTAACAGTAGATTTGCGAACTCCCCAGAAGTCATTCTAAATCTCATTTGACTAACCCCCTGTAAGAAAAAACTCGATTTGCCACAACGTATGGCTTATTTTCGCAATATTTAGGTCTCTTCCTTTTCTTTTCTTTTTTTAAATGGAAGAGACAAGATCGAAAGAGTTAACAACTTCAATTGGTTAATCAGATACAGTAACATGGAGAATCTTCCTTGTTAGGGTCCTTGACCAAACACTAGCTAGAACACAGGAAAAGAAAACAAGAACCCTAGATAAACCCTTTGAGTTGGGGGTTAACCACCTCTTCTTAAGAAGATTATTGAAAACAAGAACCCTAGATAAAACCCTTTGAGTTGGGGGTTAACCACCTCTGTTGACAACCTAACTTCAGCATTGTTGACATGTACATCTGTTTGATCTTCCGGAGAATCTTGCATTTCGGTCTCAACTATTGGGTCCACATTCAACTCTTCATTGGTTTTAATTTGAGTAGGTGTACATCCCAAGCTAACATCATCTTCGGGATGGCTTCTCTACAAAGGGAAAGCTTTAGGTAAATTTAATGCAACATGAACTCAAGCTTTGAAGCGTCAACCGTTTCACCTTCTTCCAGCATTGTGTTGACTTCACTCCATTTGGAGATATGTACTCCTCAAATCATCGTATTTGATCTTCCAATCTTCTCCCCAATCTTTGAGTCATCTTCTTCTTCTTCCTCTTCTTCTTCCTCTTCTTCTTTCTCTTCTTCTTTCTCTTCTTCCGATTCGATGTTGTCATTTAAATAAAAAGCTTCATTATTTTCTTCCTCTTGAATCCTTCTTGATATACGATTAAGGATTTGTCTTTCTTGGTTTGTGATATCGTCTTTAAAATCAACATGGAACTGGTACGAATCAAATAAATGTAAAAAAGCAACTACATATTAGATATTACCAAAAAAAACATTTTATAATTCTTTCTCTATTAGATACACGGGAGAACAACATGCGATATGTAGTGTTTTAACACTAAACTCATCAATTATTCTAAACAATCTCAGGTGCATCACCATTACGTGGGTCGAGAATGTATCTACATATCACTACAAGAATGTAAGTATCTACCACAAATGTAAGTACATATCAATATGTAATGGTAGACACCACTACAAGAATATAACAGTACATATCAATATGTAATTGGTAGATACCACTACAAGAATGTAAGTATCTACCACTACATATTGATATGTGATGAGTTAACGATATGCTACTTAGACTAAATGCCGATATGCTACTTACCTGTGTGTTTTAAGAAGGACAAAATGATTAACAAACTGAAGCTAGTTACATATTGATATGTAACAGTAGTTACTGATATGCTACTTAGACTACGTACTGATATGGTACTTCCCTGTGTGTTTTCTTTGCCTTTTTTCTCTTGTATCTCTTTGACTTTTTGCTCCGAATTAGATATGTTCTAGCATTAGCATAGTTACTGATATGCTACTTAGACTACGTGGATCACCATTTACGGGGGTCGAGGGGGGCGCAAACACAACAATGTATCACTACATATTTATAAATCAAAACAGAGCGCATACATGAATAACTAGTTATCAGTATCCACATACATGTACTTATCAATATATATTTTTATTCGACAAAATATGTACTACAAGTTTACCTGATACTCAGAAAGATCAATATCCTTTAGGAACTCAGTACATATGTTTGTATGATTCCACCTAGCCACTCTTGGCACATACATTCCTTTAGGTTCTGTCACTATATCCTCGGGCGCCACCAAACGGGTATGCTCCGCAAACCATGGCTGCAAGTATTGATACGCAGTGTTGGATATACTACCTGTTTATGGGTAAAAATCGTTTCTGCCGATTTCGGTAATTTCGGTAGGTGAGTGAGAAACTGGTTCAAACCCTAAACAAATGTGCTGCACGTGAGCACTTTATAGATTCGAGAGATCAATGGCACAAGTCGGCTTAAACCAAGAAATGGCATTTTCCAGACTTGCTTCGGTCCAAAGTGGAGGAGAAGGGTTGATTTGGGGAGGGAAGCAAAGAAAGGTGTTGAGACCGAGAATAATTCTAGGAGAGTAGCGTCTCGACTTGTATCGTAAAGTAGAAGCTTGGGAAGCTCGCAAGAGATGAAAGCTTTTGGGAGAGCTTGCAAAGTTGCCTTTACGAGAGTGTAGTATTTTCTCCCGACCGAGACTTGTTGTCCGGTGGAAATAGGTAAGACCTATTTATACAAGTCGAGATTGAAACGTACCTGGCCTCATGAAGGAAGAGAGTAAAGGGTGAAATAATGGGAGGAGGTGGTAACCGCATGGTGTTAATGGGTGAAAACGTTTTCACCATTATTTCCTCTTTTATTTGACCGCTTTATTCCTTTTCACGCTTTCTTAATGTGAGCGTAGTGTACGCCGCATCTTTGTGACCGCCAAACCAAAACCCTAAAAGCATCCCCTAGTTTGTGTTGATGTCTCGAGTGTTGGTTGCATCTTGAGTGCAAGTGGTGCTAGGGGGCGAACGTGTCATGTGCCAATGGCATGTACGGAATTTGTTTGTTGCGAGTTGCACCTCGAGCGCAAGTGGCAATGCCAGAGCTGCTAGTGGCGTGTGTGGCATGTGCCAATGGCGTGTGTGGAATGCCTTGGTGGTAGGTTGCACGGTTTGCAAGTTAGGCTACCAGATGTGTGTTGGCATGTGCCAACGGCATGTGCGGAATGCCTTGGTGGTAGGTTGCACGGTTTGCAAGTTAGGCTACCCGGCGTGTGTGTTTGGCATGTGCCAACGGCATGTGCGAAGAATGCCTTGGTGGTAGGTTGCACGGTTTGCAAGTTAGGCTACCAGCGTGTGTGTTTGGCATGTGCCAATGGCATGCGTGGCCGTTAGGGCCGTGGCCTTGGTGGTAGGTTGCACGGTTTGCAAGTTAGGCTACCAGCGTGTGTGTTTGGCATGTGCCAATGGCATGCGTGGCCGTTAGGGCCGTGGCCTTGGTAGAAAAAGCTACTAGCGAGCATGTTGGCATGTGCCAATGGCACGTACGGCCATGTTGACCTAGTTGCAAGTCTTGCAAGCCTAGGGCGCTATATTTGGCGCGTGCTAATGGCATAGCGACTTGGAAATATGGCTTGCGGTACGTGTTGGCATGTGCCAATGGCACGTACGGCCATGTTGACCTAGTTGCAAGTCTTGCAAGCCTAGGGCGCTATATTTGGCGTGTGCCAATGGCATGGCGGCTTGGAAATATGGCTTGCGGTACATGTTGGCATGTGCCAATGGCACGTACGGCCATGTTGACCTAGTTGCAAGTCTTGCAAGCCTAGGGCGCTATATTTGGCGCGTGCTAATGGCATAGCGACTTGGAAATATGGCTTGTGGTACGTGTTGGCATGTGCCAATGGCACGTACGGCCATGTTGACCTAGTTGCAAGTCTTGCAAGCCTAGGGCGCTATATTTGGCGCGTGCCAATGGCATAGAGGCTTGGAAATATGGCTTTCGGTACGTGTTGGCATGTGCCAATGGCACGTACGGCCATGTTGACCTAGTTGCAAGTCTTGCAAGACTAGGGCGCTATATTTGGCGTGTGCCAATGGCATAGCGGCTTGGAAATATGGCTTGCGGTACGTGTTGGCATGTGCCAATGGTACGTACGGCCATGTTGACCTAGTTGCAAGTCTTGCAAGCCTAGGGCGCTATATTTGGCGTGTGCCAATGGCATAGCGGCTTGAAATATGGCTTGCGGTACGTGTTGGCATGTGCCAATGGCACGTACGGCCATGTTGACCTAGTTGCAAGTCTTGCAAGCCTAGGGCGCTACATTTGGCATGTGCCAAAGGCATAGCGGCTTGGAAATATGGCTCGTATATGGTGCGCGTGTGCGGCTTGGTTTGGCATTCTTTGCCATGGTGCGCGGGGTGCGGCTTGGTTTGGCATTGTTGCCACGGTGCGCAGTATGCGGCTTGGTTTGGCATTGTTGCCATGGTGCGCAGGGTGCGGCTTGGTTTGGCATTGTTGCCATGGTGCGCAGTATGCGGCTTGGTTTGGCATTGTTGCCATGGTGCGCAGTATACGTCTTGGTTTGGCATTGTTGCCATGGTGCACAGGGTGCGGCTTGGTTTGGCATTGTTGCCACGGTGCGCAGTATGCGGCTTGGTTTGGCATTGTTGCCATGGTGCGTAGGGTGCGGCTTGGTTTGGCATTGTTGCCATGGTGCGCAGGGTGCGGCTTGGTTTGGCATTGTTGCCATGGTGCGCGAGATGCGGCTTGGTTTTGGAATTAGGGTTACTCAGGTGAAAAACCCTAATCGGCATTTTGAAAAAATACCCCTATTAATTATTTACACCTGAGTTAAATGCTCTTAGTTAATGTGTTGCGGGTAACACTAGGTCGTGGGGTTTTACGATTTTACCCCTTGTTTAAAAACCACCATCAACATTAAGTCCCCGCTTGGCTCGGAGCAGGGGCTTTGTTGCGAGGTAAGCATAAGATTGTGACAAACTATTAGCAAAGAAACCGTAAAGAAAATTGAAGGAGGCTTGTCTGACCTTTTATAAATAGGATTTGGAATCCTTGCCTCTGGTAGTTTTGCACAAATCGGGCGGTTGGCACAATTGGTGGGGCCGGTGCAGCTTGGGCGACGTTGGGAAGTTGGCGTGAATTGGGAAACTGAGTGTGCTAGCTGGTGGGACCGGCGCAAAGTGTAGAAACCGTGCGTGCTTGCAGGCGTGACTTGGGCGACATTGGGAAGTCGCGCAATTGGTGGGGCGGCGCAACTTGGAAGCCGTGCTTGCGGCGTGACTTGTGCGACATCGGGGAAGTCGCACCCTTCGTGGGCCCGTTTCTTACACGCGTGATTTTGGTAAAAGGGAAATACTTCCCTATTTCAAAGTCTTCACGCCTATTTATATATATATATATAAAGCCCCTTTCTCCCCATCCTGCATCTCTTTTCATACTAGCGGCAAAGAGAAACCGGCTTCCAGGTATGTCTTTCAGTACTTCTCTCCTTTTTTTTTTTTTTTTACGTAGGTGTAAACCTTAAGAGTAAGCGCTTCCACAATTCTTGCATATGATTTCTTGGCGTGCCTCTCGTAGAAAATATTGTATGTATGCAACCAAGGGAAATACTGCATATATGTTTGAACCCGTAGGAAATATTGCATATATGAATTTTCGGTCTGAAAGAAATATTTGAACCACTGGAAAATACTGCGTGTGTATTTTGAACCCGTAGAGAATGCTCCGTATATAATTCTGAACCCGAAGAAGGATACTGTAGACACTCTTGAATCCGTATGAAATACCGCGTACATAGTTTTGAACCCGAAGAAAATACTGCGTATATAGTCTTGAACCCGAAGAAAATACTGTGTGTGCAGTTTTGAACCCGTAGAGAATGCTCCGTAAATAATTCTGAACCCGAAGAAGGATACTGTAGACACTCTTGAATCCGTACGAAATACCGCGTACATAGTTTTGAACCCGAAGAAGATACTGCGTATATAGTCTTGAACCCGAAGAAAATACTGTGTGTGCGGTTTTGAACCCGTAGAGAATATGCCCTCCCCCTTTTTTTTTTTTTTTTTGTATTTCGGGTTTTCCTTTTGTCGGGCGCGGTTATGTGTCAGGGAGGTAATTTTGTTTTTCTTTTTGTGTGCAGATATCTTCCTAATAAGTTGTTATTAAGAAATCCGACAAGATGTTACCTGAACAAAATTTCGCCTCATCGAAGGATGTCCATAATTCCAAACCAAACACGGATGACGACTTCTTCGCCAAAAAACTTGTCTCTGCTCGGAAAAATCACCCAGGTTTCGTGCCGACTTTGTTAACCTAGGTGGTGAAGATGAAAAGAAGACACGTTCGGTTTGCCCAGAGAACACCATACGGTTCTGTCTTCATAAAGGGGTATATTCCTCTTCCAACATTGATTTCAGGATGTGCTAAAGCCCATTGCGTTCTTTTGATAGATGGGTTGAGTTCATGGTGAGCAAGGAGCATATAAATACCAACTTGACTTGAGCGCAGGTCGTTGATGCTGTCAAGACTTCAGTAAATCTCCAGTTAGGAAGGATATCCCGGCTTGGTTGCTTTCATCTCAGGATGGTGTTCGGACACCCATACAATCATATGTAGATGGGGCGAGATAACTTTCTCCTTGGAGAGTGTGGCTCTCTTGTTGAATCTTCCGGTAATTGGGAATCTTAAAATCCAATTATCTGAAAGTGAGGCAAAGATGCGGGATGACCTGGCCGCTAAGTTGGGGAATTTTGCTCGGAAAGACTCCATTGCGAAGTCGAAGGATTTTGCCCGGAAAGATGATGAAAGGTGCCCTTACGGTTGGTGGATATATCAATGGTTTCCTGGGACGAAATTGGAGCTGACGAACGAAAAGCGATGATCTTCATGTCGCGGCATTTTTGGCTCTACGGTTGTCCGGAGACATTTTTGATGTCGGTTACGGCAAGAAAGGAATAAGACCGGAGTTGTTAGTGATTCTTTGTGAAGTTGGCAAAGGGTGAATTTCTTCCCATTGGTAAGTCTGTTCCTTGGTTCCCGTATGTGAATCGGATCACCTAGTTGCGAACATGCAAGTTTTGAATGGTTTCATGAAAGTGGATTCATATGTGCACGTTGCTTTTACGCAAGTGCAGCTATGGGAGCACTTCGAGAAGTATGCTCCGAAACCGCCGCCTTCGCTTCCCGTGAGTTGGGGGGCTCTCGAATTCTTCGATGGGTGAACGGGCGTCCAAGAGTTGGCGTGAGCTTGGTTAGTCTTCTTGATAAGTTGCATGAAATCAATTTTCGTCCATGGGGGCTTGGTCCATAGGTCGATGACTCAAATTGACACCTTTGCTTCGCTCCGCTCATGTCTTTGTCTTGATGACGATTTGAGCGTTGGTGAAAACTTGTTCATTCAAAGCTACTTGCCTAGGTTATATACCGTCTTTCTTCGTGGGGTCTTTCCGGATAGGCCGCTTACAATATTGGCCGTCTTTGCTCGTCACATGGGTTTCGATCAAGGGTGCCTCTTGTTTACCTACCGTGGTGATCCCTAAAAGATTCATTGCGTGTCTCCCTTGACGCCTGCCCTTTAAGCCGGGTATTCGTCTTCCCTTCTTTCAAATTGGAAGAGTAACTTCGACGACCTTCGACTATAATGAGTTTTGGTGCGACGAGTTTATTATGATCCGAGATTTTGTGAATAACGTGGTGGAAAACGTTCGTTGCAAACCTTCCCGAGCGGTTTTGAAGGAGTATCCAATGTTGAGGATCCCAAGCGAAAGTTTCCTAGCAATTCGGAAAGCCCCGGGCCAAGGAACGGAGAACGAAGAATCGTCTTTGGCGGGTTCCGGACGGTTTCACAAGATCCTCCCACGGCTCTTGTGTCTTTCAGTTCTTCCAATAACCGGGTATGTGTCGCCTCTTCATTGGTTTGTCTCAAAACACGTGAATTTCGGCTGAGAACATGTGTCTTGTTTCCTTCAGGGCTTCGGTAGTGTTAATGCTTTCGTTGCTCTTGCACGTTGCCAGAGAGACGGCAATTTCTTCAAAGAACTCCAGCGACATTGAGCCTTCTCATGGCGATGATGAGTCGAGAGAGAAGAAGGTTCAACAAGTGAGAGTGATTCCTCCGGCAAAGACTGTTCTGTTTGGGAAGTGGTTCGGTGAGTTTCGCACTTCTTTTCTTTCTTCTTTTGTTTCCTCTTTTGGGAAATATCGACTCAAGTTCGCGGGAGGAATCCGGTTCGGAGGATGATTAAGGGGCAGAGCCGCACGAAAACTTGCCTTTGGTGACCACCTCGTGGTGACTTGGAGATGGGCGTTAGCCAATTGCCGGGCACAGATGTGGTTCAAACGGTGGATGATTCTCTGATGGTTGTTGTCGTAGACATGGAAGAAGACCCTCTGCGAGTAGTGAGGCCAGTGCGGGCGCCATTTTGATCCCCGTGCTTGGTTCCTTATCCGGGTCATGTCTTTGGTTGGCGGCTTGGCGTGCCGACTAAGCATGAGGCGTTGTACACCGAATGCAGGGGAGAAGCACGGACATATGGCTACAACCAAGAAAGTCACTAGTCGATTTGCTCACGGTTAAGCGTGTGGAAGAGGCTTTATCTTCCATCGAGGATATGCGTGAGGTGACTGGTCACACCGTTTCCTGAAGACGTTATTGCCGACTGGGAGCACCATCGCGACGTGTGCGTAGAAAAGGAGTTCAACACTTCGTGGTTTGTCGAAGGCCTTGCCGAGATCCAAAAGTTGAAAGATGCAGCAATCGAAAGCCTTTCCGCCGAGGAGATTGCACGACAGGAGATGGAACTCGAAAAGCTTTCCAAGATGTTGGCTATGAAGAGAGCGGCTCTTGAAGATGCGAAGTTGACTTTCTCCAAAGAAGAGCGGACTTACATTGGATGATTTTCCTTGAACGTTTCTCCGTTAAACTTTCATTTAGGTTTTATTTTATTTATTTTTTTTGAAAGACATATTGGATGTCTGGTTGAAAACTTGACCTTTGATAGACAGCTAGTAGCTTTTTAGGGTATTGGATTATTTCTGGGATGAATGGTTTTGATAATATGACTCTGATTATGTTTTGGGGAAAGGAATATTGCTTTTATGAAAGTGTGTGCTAGCAATAGGCACAAGGAATCAGTAGTATGACGGTTTTACTAAGAACCTAAAAATAGATTATATATCTTGCCCAGTCTGAATTTACTCACTTCATAGGTTTTGCGAACACGCCCCTCTCCATGTAAAAGGCGGTTTTTTGCTGGCGGTTGTGCTCGTAGCATTGCCAGCAAGTCCGCAATCGCTGGTAGCATCTTCGGCGAGTCCCCAGGAATGAGTAATAGCATCTTCACAAGTCCCCGTTTTCTTGTGTAGTTTTTAAAACTATTAAACGGGTCGTCGGCGGTAGTTGAGTCGGATTGAGTCGCCTTCCCTACCATCTTGACATCTCGGGTCGAAGAACGAGATCGACATCCGATATTGTAGCCGATAGATCGATCCTCCCACCGGGTGGTCGCCAATTGTTTATGAGTAAAAATCGTTTCGCCGATTTCGGTAATTTCGGTAGGTGAGTGAGAAAACTGGTTCAAACCTAAACCAATGTACTGCACGTGAGCACTTTATAGATTCGAGAGATCAATCAGTACAAGTCCGGCCTAAACCAAGAATTGGCCGTTCCGGACTTGCTTCGGTCACAAAGTGGAGGAGAAGGGTTGATTTGGGGAGGAAGCAAAGAAAGGTGTTGAGACCGGAATAATTCTAGGAGAGTAGCGTCTCGACTTGTATCGAGAAAGTAGAAGCTTGGGAAGCTCGCAAGAGATGAAAGCTTTTGGGATATCTTGCAAAGTTGCCTTTACGAGAGTGTAGTATTTTCTCGACCGAGACTTGTTGTGCGGGGTGGAAATAGGTAAGACCTATTTATACAAGTCGAGATTGAAACGTACTGGCCTCATGAAGGAAGAGAGTAAAGGGTGAAATAATGGGAGGAGGTGGTAACCGCATGGTGTTAATGGGTGAAAACGTTTTCACCATTATTTCCTCTTTTATTTGACCGCTTTATTCCTTTTCACGCTTTCTTAATGTGAGCGTAGTGTACGCTGCATCTTTGTGACCGCCAAACCAAAACCCTAAAAAGCATCCCCCAATTTGTGTTGATGTCTCGAGTGTTGGTTGCATCTTGAGTGCAAGTGGTGCTTGCTAGGGCGCATGTGGCATGTGCCAATGGCATGTGCGGAATGCCTTTGTTGCGAGTTGCACCTCGGCGCAAGTGGCAATGCCGGAAGGCGCTAGTGGCGTGTGTGGCATGTGCCAATGGCGTGTGTGGAAAGCCTTGGTTGTAGGTTGCACGGTTTGCAAGTTAGGCTACCAGCGTGTGTGTTTGGCATGTGCCAACGGCATGTGCGGAATGCCTTGGTGGTAGGTTGCACGGTTTGCAAGAGCTGCTAGTGGCGTGTGTGGCATGTGCCAACGGCATGTGCGGAATGCCTTGGTGGTAGGTTGCACGGTTTGCAAGTTAGGCTACCAGCGTGTGTGTTTGGCATGTGCCAATGGCATGCGTGGCCGTTAGGGCCGTGGCCTTGGTGGTAGGTTGCACGGTTTGCAAGTTAGGCTACCCGCGTGTGTGTTTGGCATGTGCCAATGGCATGCGTGGCCGTTAGGGCCGTGGCCTTGGTAGAAAAAGCTATCAGCGAGCATGTTGGAATGTGCCAATGGCACGTACGGCCATGTTGACCTAGTTGCAAGTCTTGCAAGCCTAGGGCGCTATATTTGGCGCGTGCTAATGGCATAGCGACTTGGAAATATGGCTTGCGGTACGTGTTGGCATGTGCCAATGGCACGTACGACCATGTTGACCTAGTTGCAAGTCTTGCAAGCCTAGGGCGCTATATTTGGCGTGTGCCAATGGCATATCGGCTTGGAAATATGGCTTGCGGTACGTGTTGGCATGTGCCAATGGCACATACGGCCATGTTGACCTAGTTGCAAGTCTTGCAAGCCTAGGGCGCTATATATGGCGCGTGCTAATGGCATAGCGACTTGGAAATATGGCTTTTGGTACGTGTTGGCATGTGCCAATGGCACGTACGGCCATGTTGACCTAGTTGCAAGTCTTGCAAGCCTAGGGCGCTATATTTGGCGCGTGCCAATGGCATAGCGGCTTGGAAATATGGCTTTCGGTACGTGTTGGCATGTGCCAATGGCACGTACGGCCATGTTGACCTAGTTGCAAGTCTTGCAAGCCTAGGGCGCTATATTTGGCGTGTGCCAATGGCATAGCGGCTTGGAAATATGGCTTGCGGTACGTGTTGGCATGTGCTAATGGTACGTACGGCCATGTTGACCTAGTTGCAAGTCTTGCAAGCCTAGGGCGCTATATTTGGCGTGTGCCAATGGCATAGCGGCTTGGAAATATGGCTTGCGGTACGTGTTGGCATGTGCCAATGGCACGTACGGCCATGTTGACCTAGTTGCAAGTCTTGCAAGCCTAGGGCGCTACATTTGGCGTGTGCCAAAGGCATAGCGGCTTGGAAATATGACTCGCCGCCATGGTGCGCAGTGTGCGGCTTGGTTTGGCATTGCTGCCATGGTGGGCGGGGTGCGGCTTGGTTTGGCATTGTTGCCACGGTGCTGTGATATGCGGCTTGGTTTGGCGTTGTTGCCATGGTGCGCAAGGTGCGGCTTGGTTTGGCATTGTTGCCATGGTGCGCAGTATGCGGCTTGGTTTGGCATTGTTGCCATGGTGCGCAGTATGCGGCTTGGTTTGGCATTGCTGCCATGGTGCGCAGGGTGCGGCTTGGTTTGGCATTGTTGCCACGGTGCGCAATATGCGGCTTGGTTTGGCATTGTTGCCATGGTGCGCAGGGTGCGGCTTGGTTTGGCATTGTTGCCATGGTACGCAGGGTGCGGCTTGGTTTGGCATTGTTGCCATGGTGCGCAGTATGCGGCTTGGTTTGGCATTGTTGCCATGGTGCGCAGGGTGAGGCTTGGTTTGGCATTGTTGCCATGGTGCGCAGTATGCGGCTTGGTTTTAGAATTAGGGTTCTGTGGTTAAAAACCCTAATCTGGTATTTTGAAAAAATACCCCTATTAATTATTTACACCTGAGTTAAATGCTCTTAGTTAATGTGTTGCGGGTAACACTAGGTCGTGGGGTTTTACGATTTTACCCCTTGTTTAAAAACCACCATCAACACTACCAAAATGTAGAAAACACACAAAACAAAAAGATTTTTAAAGTAGAATAAACAAATCAATAGATTCTTACCAACAAATAAACAGCACAACCATTTGTGTGTTCTACGGATTCCACGTTTTCATTCAGCTCTTTCTATAAATGAGAATGGATGAGGTCAGGCCATGAAATATTCTTGGCCTTCTCAAGATCAAGAAAGAAACCAATATATTTTTTAGTCAAAGCATTTGCATCACTTGTTGCGAAAAATAATGAAGTGCACATATACATGCAGATAAGCCTAACAAGATCTTCGGCATCTTCCTCGTCTTCCTCAGATTCTTCAGAATCTTCATTTGATTGATCACCCACGCTTTGCAGAGACTCTTCATCAGATTTCTTCTTTTTCAGATTAATTGGTGTTTGTTTAAGGATTTTCAAGATTGCCTTCACAATCATTGGCCTAGTCACTTTATCACCAGCTTTCATATTAGCAGGAAAAGTCCTTTTGAAGAATTTTGTTTCACGCCATCCACTTTTTTTATTGACTTGTGTAAGCCTCCAATCATAATATTCCCTATTTGGAATTCTTAGCATCCCATAAACAAGTGCCATTTCTTCTGGTGTGGATACCAGCTCATTCGGTGAGCCATGCCTTTCAAAGCAAAATGTAAGCTTGTTTGGATCTTGACCTCTCACGTAACAGCGTAACATTTTGGTCATTGCATCTTCAATCGTCAACCAATCTTCCAACTCCAATTTAGTGTACCAGAACATTAGGAACAGGTTCCCGTATGATGCTTCAGAAATCAGCTTCAACTACAACTCACTCAACCTAAGTTTTTCTTTGGTCTTAATAGTCTTCACAAGCCCCCACAAGCCCTTCACCCGCCACGGTATAAACTTCGTGGTTTTCCAGCTCCTTTGTTACGCTTATTACTACCTACACAATAGCAAGAATCTAAAACCGTTACACAACATATCAATATACCATATTAACATGTAGTTATATCTTCAATATGTAGTTGTAATATCTACCAAGTACTTGAAACTACATATTATTAACAATACATATTATTAGCAGTTGTTTATGGTTGAAAATCGTTTCTGCCGATTTCGGTAAATTCGGTAGGTGAGTGAGAAACTAGTTCAAACCCTAAACAAATGTGCTGCACGTGAGCACTTTATAGATTCGAGAGATCAATGTACAAGTCCTACCTAAACCAAGAAATGGCCGTTCCGGACTTGCTTCGGTCACAAAGTGGAAGAGAAGGGTTGATTTGGGGAGGGAAGTAAAGAAAGGTGTTGAGGCCGAATAATGCCGGGAGAGTAGTATCTCGACTTGTATCGGAAAGTAAAAGCTTGGGAAGCTTGCAAGAGATGAAAGCTTTTGGGAGAGCTTGCAAAGTTGCCTTTACGAGAGTGTAGTATTTTTCTCCTGACCAAGAGACTTGTTGTCCGGTGGAAATAGATAAGTCCTATTTATACAAGTCGAGATTGAAACGTACCCCGGCCTCATGAAGGAAGAGAGTAAAGGGTGAAATAATGGGAGGAGGTGGTAACCGCATGGTGTTAAAGGGTGAAAACGTTTTCACCATTATTTCCTCATTTATTTGACCGCTTTATTCCTTTTCACGCTTTCTTAATGTGAGCGTAGTGTCTGCCGTAAGCTGTGGCCAAAACCAAAACCACTGGAAAGCATCCCCGCCTTGTGTTGATATCTCGAGTGTTGGTTGCACCTTGAGTGCAAGTGGCGCCGTTAGTGGCGCGTGTGGCATGTGCCATTGGCATGTGCGGAATGCCTTGGTGGTAGGTTGTACGTTGAGTGTAATTGGCAATGCCGAGTCACTAGTGGCGTGTGTGGCATGTGCGGAATGCCTTGGTGGTAGGTTGAACGTTGAGTGTAAGTGGCAATGCCGGCGCTAGTGGCGTGTGTGGCATGTGCCATTGGCATGTGCGGAATGCCTTGGTGGTAGGTTGCATGATTTGCAAATTATGCTACCAGCGTGGGTTTTGGCATGTGCCAGTGGCGCGCATGGTCGAATTGGCCTAGGTTGCACGACTTGCAAGTTAGGCTACCAGCGCGCATTAGGGCCACGGCTAGGTGATGAAGGCTACCGGCGAGCATGTTGGCATGTGCTTATGGCATGCGTGGCCGATTAGGGCGTGGCCTTGGTAGGAAAAGCTACCCGGCGAGCATGTTGGCATGTGCCAATGGCATGCGTGGCGGATTAGGGCCGTGGCCTTGGTAGGAAAAGCTACCGGCGAGCATGTTGGCATGTGCCAATGGCATGCGTGGCGTTAGGGCGTCGCCTTGGTAGGAAAAGCTACCCGAAAGAGCATGTTGGCATGTGCCAATGGCATGCGTGGCCGTTAGGGCCGTGGCCTTAGTAGGAAAAGCTACCGGCGAGCATGTTGGCATGTGCCAATGGCATGCGTGGCCGTTAGGGCCGTGGCCTTGGTTGGAAAAACTACCGGCCGAGCATGTTGGCATGTGCCCGATGGCATGCGTGGCCGACTTGGCCTAGGTTGCATGGTTTGTAATCCTAGGGCGCTATATTTGGCATGTGCCAATGGCATAGCGGCTTTGAAATATGGCTTGTGGTACGTGTTGGCACATGCCAATGGCACGTCACGACCATGTTGACCTAGTTGCACGTTTTGCAAGCCTAGGGCGCTATATTTGGCATGTGCCAATGGCTTGGAAATAGCGTGGTACGTGTTGGCATGTGGAAATATGGACCTAGTTGCACGTTTTGGCCTACGTATTGGCATGTGCCAATGGCATAGCGACTTGGAAATATGGCGGCCATGTTGCCCGACCTGCGGCCATGTTGACACGTTTTGCAAGCCTAGGGCGCTATATTTGGCATGTGCCAATGGCATAGCGACTTGGAAATATGGCTTGTGGTACGCGTTGGCATGTGCCAATGGCACGTACGGCCATGTTGACCTAGTTGCGTTTTGAAAGCCTAGGGCGCTATATTTGGCATGTGCCAATGGCATAGCGACTTGGAAATATGGCTTGTGGTACGTGTTGGCATGTGCCAATGGCACGTACGACCATGTTGACCTAGTTTTGAAAAGCACGTTTTGCAATCCTAGAGTGCTATATTTGGCATGTGCCAATGGCATAGCGACTTGGAAATATGGCTTGTGGTATGTGTTGGCATGTGCCAATGGCACGTACGGCCATGTTGACCTAGTTGCACGTTTTGCAAGCCTAGGGCGCTATATTTGGCATGTGCCAATGGCATAACGGCTTAGTTTGGCATGGTTGCCAATGAGTGCGATATGTAGTTTGGTTTTGGCGTCGGCTGCCATGGTGCGCAGTGTGCGGCTTGGTTTTGGCGTTGTTGCCACGGTGCGCAGTGTGCAGCTTGGTTTGGCATTGGTTCCATGGTGCGCAGTGTGCGGCTTGGTTTGGCATTGTTGCCATGGTGCGTAGTGTGCGGCTTGGTTTGGCATTGTTGCCATGGTGCGCAGTGTGCGGCTTGGTTTGGCATTGTTGCCATGGTGCGCGGTTGCGGCTTGGTTTGGCATTGTTTCCATGGTGCGCGAGTGTGCGCTTGGTTTGGCATTGTTGCCATGGTGCGCGATATCTTGCTTGGTTTGGCATCGTTGCCGTGGTGCGCGATGTGCGGTTTGGTTTGGAATTAGGGTTACGTAGTCGAAAACCCTAATCTGGTATTTTGAAAAAATACCCTATTAATTATTTACACCGAGTTAAATGCTCTTAGTTAATGTGTTGCGGGGTAACACTAGGTCATGGGGTTTTACGATTTTACCCCTTGTTTAAAAACCACCATCAACATTAAGTCCCACTGTAGCTCGGAACGGGGGCTTTGTTGCGGGTAAGTATAAGATGGTGACAAACTATCAAAAGAAACCGTAAAGAGAATTGAGGAGGCTCGTCGACCTTTTATAAATAGGATTTGGAATCCTTGCCTCTCGGGGTTGTTTGCACAAATCGGGAGGCTGGTACAATTGGTGGGGCCGGTGCGGCTTGGGCGACGTTGGGAAGTTGGCGTGAGTTGGGAAGCGAGTGTGCTAGATGGTGGGACCGGCGCAAGGTGTGGAAGCTGCGCGTGCTTGTAGGCGTGACTTGGGAAACTGAGCGTGCTGGCTGGTGGGACCGGCGCAAGGTGTGCGTGCTTGAAGGCGTGGCTTGGGTGGTCATTGGGAAGTCGGTGCAATTGGTGGGGCCGGTGCAACTTGGGCGACATTGGGAAGTTGGGCGCCCTTGTGGGCCCGCTTCTTACACGCACGATTTTGGTAAAGGAAATCCTTCCCTATTTCGGAATCTTCACGCTATATATATAAAGTCCCTTTCTCCCATCTTGCACTTTCATCTTTTCATCCTTTCCTACTAAATAGCAGAGTCATAAAGAAAAACCGACTTCGGTATGTCTTCCAGTACTTCCCTTTTTATGTAGGTGTAAACCCTAAGAGTAGGCGTTTTTATTTGCGCATATAATTTCCTGGCGTGTCTCTTGTAGAAAATATTGTATGTATGCAACCAAGGGAAATACTGCATATATTATTCGAACCCGTAGGAAAGTGCTCCATATATTATTTTGAACCCGAAGAAGGTTCTTGCGAGCGCACTTGAGCCGTATAAAATACCGCGTATATAATTTTGAACCGAAGAAAATACGTACATGAATCCAAGAAGAAGAATGCGTATGTATGCTCCATATGACTTGAACCGCGGGAAATATTGTATATATGATTTTCGGTTCTGAAAGAAATACTGCGCGTGCGGTTTTGAACCGATGAAAAATGCTCCATATATAATTTTGAACCCGAAGAAGGATCTTTGTAGACACACTTGAACCCATATAAAATACGCGTATATAGTCTTGAACCCGAAGAAAATACTGCGTATATAGTCTTGAACCCGAAGAAAATACTGCGTATATTGTCTTGAACCCGTAGAGAATACGCCTTCCTCTCTTTTTTTTTTATTTCGGGTTTTCCTTTTGTTGGGAGCGGTTATGTGTCAGGGAGATAATTTTTTTTTTTTTTTGTGTGCAGGTATCTTGTTGCTAAGTTGTTATTAAGAGATCTGACAATATGTTACCTGAACAAAATTTCGCTTCATCAAAGGATGTCCATAATTCCAAACCAAACACGGATGATGAGTTCTTCGCCAAAAAACTTGTCTCTCTCGGAAAAATCACCCGGGTTTCGTGCCAATTTTGTTAACCCGGTGGTGAAGATGAAAAGAAGACACGTTCGGTTCGCCCGAGAGAACACCATACGGTTACGTGTCTTCAAAAGGGTATACTCCTCTTCCAACATTGATTTCGAGAATGTGTCAAAGTCCATTGCGTTCTTTTGATAGATGGGTTGAGTTCATGGTGAGTAAGGAGCACATAAACACCAACCCGACTCGAGCGCAGTTATTGATGTTGTCGAGCTTGATAAACCTCCAGTTAGGAAGGATATCCGGGCTTGGTTGCTTTCATCTCCGGATGGTGTTCGGACACCCATACAATCATATGTAGATGGGGTGAGATAACTTTCTCTTTGGAGAGTGTGGCTCTCTTGCTGAATCTTCTGGTAACTGGGAATCTTAAAATCCAATTATCTGAAAGTGAGGTGAAGATGTGGGATGACCTTGCCGCTAAGTTGGGAAGTTACGCTCGAAAATACTCCACTGCGAAGTCGAAGGATTAAATCCGGAAGAGGATGAAAGGTGCTTTTATAGGCCGGTGGATGTCTCAATGGTTTCGGACGAGTGGAACACAAGCGAGAAAAGCGACGATCTTCATGTTGCGGCATTTTTGGCTCTCCCAGTTGTCTAGAGACATTTTGATGACGGTTACGCAAGAAGGAAATAAGACCCGAGTTGCTAGCGATTCTTTGTGAAGTTAGCAAAATGTGAAGTTCTTCCCATTGGCAAGCTATTCCTCGGTTCCTGTATGTGCATCCGGATCACCGGGTTGCGAACATGTGAGTTTCGAATGGTTTCATGAAAGTGGATTCATATGTGCACGTTGCTTTTCGCAAGTGCAGTTATGGGAGCACTTTGAGAAGTATGCTCGAAACGATGCCTTCGACTCCGCGAGTTGGGGGTTCCGAATTCTTCGATGGGTGAACGGGCGTCAAAAGGTTGGCATGAGCTTGGTTAGTCTTCTTGACAAGTCATATGAAATCGAGTTTTTCGCCCGTGGGAGTAGGTCCATAGGTCGGTGACTCAAATTGACACCTTTGCTTTGTTCGATCATGTCTTTGTCTTTTGATGGCGATTTGAGCGTTGGTGAAAACTTGTTTATTCAAAGCTGCATGTCCAGGTTATATGCCTTCTTTCTTCATGGGGTCTTTCCGGATAGCTTCTTACAATATTGGCCGTCTTTGCTCGTCACATGGGTTTCGATCAAGGGGTGCCTCTTGCTTACCAGTAGGTGATCCCTAAGGATTCATTGCGTGCACGCCCTTAATGCTAGCGACCTTGAGGCGGGTATCCCAGCCTTCCCTTCTTTCAAGTGGGAAGAGTAACCGAAGACCTTCGGCTATAATGAGTTACGGTGTGACAAGTTTATTATGATCCAAGATTTTGTGAATAAAGTGGTGGAGAACGTTCATTGTAAACTTTCCCAGGCGAGTTTTGAAGAAGTATCCAATGTTGAGAGATCTCAAGCGAAAGTTGCCTAGCAACTCGAAAAGTCCCGGCCAAGGAACGGAGAACGAAGAATCGTCTTTGGCGGGTTCGGACAGTTTCAAAATACCCTCCCTCGGCTCTCGTGTCTTTCGGTTCTTCCAATAACCGGGTATGTGTCGCCTCTTCGTTTGTTTGTCTCAAAACACGTGAATTTCTGCTGAAAACATGTGTCTTGTTTCCTCCGAGGGCTTCGGTAGTGTTAATGCTTTGTTGCCCTTGCACGTTGCCCGAGGGAGACGACAATTTCTTCAAAGAATTCCAGCAGAACTGAGCCTTCTCATAGCGGTGATGAGTCGAGAGAAAGAAGAAAGTTCGACAAGTGAGAGTGATTCCTCTGCGTACTTTGGTTCTTTTCGGGGAAGTGGTTCGGTGAGTTTCGCGCTTCTTTTCTTTCTTTTTCACGTTCCTTCTTTTGAAAAATGTCTAAATCAAGTTCGCGGGGAGGAATCCGGTTTGGAGGATGATTACGGTAGAGCCACACGAAAACTTGCCTTTGGTGACCACCGTTGGTGACTTGGAGACGGGCGTTATCCAATTGCTTAGGGCATAGATGTGGTCCAAACGTTGGATGATTCTCGATGGTTCTTTGCCGTAGACATGAAAGAAGACCCTCTGCGAGTCGTGAAGCCGAGGTGTAGGCGCCATTTTGATCCTCCGTGCTTGGTTCCTTATCCGAGGTCATGTCTTGGTTGGCGGCTTCGGCGTGCCGTCTAAGCACGAGGCGTTGTACACCAGAATCTAGGAGAATACGGACATATGGCCACAACCAAGAAAGTCACTAGTCGATTTGCCTTTGGTTAAGCATGTGGAAGAGGCTTTATCTTCCATCGAGGATATGCGTGGGCGGCCGGGTCACACCGTTTGAAGACGTTATTGCCGAACGGGAGCACCATCGCGACGTGTGCGTAGAAAAGAGTTCAACACTTCGTGGTTTGTCGAAGGCCTTGCTTGAGATCAAAAGTTGAAAGATGCGATCGAAAGCCTTTCCGTGAGGAGATTGCACGACGGGAGGTAGAACTCGAAAAACTTTCCAAGATGTTGACTATGAAGAGAGCGGCTCTTGAAGATGCAAAGTTGACTTTCTCCAAGAAGAACAGACCTCTGTTGGATGATTTTCCTTGAATGTTTTGGTAGGCCTCGAAGATGTATATATTTATGGCCTACAGGTTATACTGCAAGTGCACGGTGTCTTGGTTGTAGAACTGGGCACGTACGAGTCGAACCACAGAGACTTGTGGTGCTCTTGTATTGATCAAAGGCTTACTAACTGAATTTCTAGTGTGACAGAGTAACAAAAAGGGTGTTTATAAGATGTTTTGCCGATACGGCTGAGATGTAATGAAATAAACCTAAACTAAGGTAAACAGATAGTGACAATGGGGTTGCTAAGGTCTCCAAATCCACCACTAACTCCTATTGTGTGTCAACTCAGTTGAGCTTTCTTGTCCTGTGGTGATAATGGCGGGGTGTCAAATCCACCATCTATCTAAGGGGTTTCTCCATGTAAAGCTTCAAATAGCATTTTGAGGGTACTAACCCCGAGCATTAGTTATCTAATCAAGTATAACTAATCAAAGGAATTAGCATTTGTGTCTAATGCTTGGTGAAACCTAGCCAATGCGGTTTAAGCCTAACTACAATGCATACATGATATGCCTTTGTGAGTAAAGCAATGGAAAGCTAAAATTGAAGTTGTCGATATAATTTAGCACTCAAGAATAGTTCAACGAAATTTAACACAACATGGAAATTAGGGTTTCAATGAAACCTAGCAAATTAAACTAAAACAACAAATAACAACAATTAAATCTAATTGGCAGATTTGGCTAATCCGGGCGTGTCTTCTATCAACCCCATTCGGTTCTATTTATACATGCATCACCCCAAAATTCCCAAACCTAATTCAATTTTAAAACACAAAATAATTCTCACCTTTGCTCACGAATCGCCTCTTGTCGTGCGGCTCACGAGAACTCCATCCCTTGATTGGTGATCGAAACCTAGTTTTAGTCTTCTCTAAATTAGCTTCTAGGGTTGGAGAAGCTAAGTGAGAGAAGGCTAAACCTAGAGAGGTGTGCGGCTTTACATGGCGAGGTAAGGTTGGTGGTGGTGGGAAGCATGGTAGGGAGATGATGGAAGGTGTGGAGTTGCGAGTTGGTCGGGGAATGGGTGTGGAGTTGCTCTGCAACCCATGGAGACGGTAGAGAAGAGAAGAAAGAGAAGATGAAGATAGGAATGGTCTGCTCGATTAGGGGTATAGGGTAGGGTCATTTATTTGTTGGCGGGCACAATGGGGTTTGATGAGAAGGGCCTAGCGGCGTAGGATGGAGGCTGATGGAGATCCGAACTAGTAGGGATGGTAAGCGGTTTTGGTGTGATGCGGTGTAGCGCGGGAGCAACGATCTTCGATGCACGTGGAAAGCGGCGACCGTTGGATGAGGGGAGAAAAGAAATCTCAACGTCTCGGAAGAGAGACGCGCTCGGATCCGGGTCACGGGTCGGGACTAGCTCAAGCCCATGTCTTGTAGATGAGTTGCTACTTGTTGGGTTTGCAAGCATTTTGTGAGCTTTGGCTTTACTGCTCCATAGATGATCGACTCCACTTCTTCGCTCTTTGGGCTCCTCAGTTTCTCCGAGCTTTATTTATTACCTAAAAATCACAAAATTAATTAATACAAATATTTATTCTTGAAAACAAAGAAAACACGAAATATGGGATAATATCGATTTCTAAGCACAAAAGATGAGTAAAATGCCAATAAAAGGTGTATAAATATGCACTATTTGGCACTCATCAAATACCCCCAAACTCCGAATTTTACTTGTCCTCAAGTGAAGCAGAAAATAAGAAATCCTAACTATACCCCCGTCAGTCTCGAATGCATTTAGCGTATGCACTAAGCCTTTAAACCCCTAGGTGTCCCTAGTGGACGAGTTGTAGTCTCGTGAGGGTTTACCAGAGGTGTACCCACAAAACCTTCTCCAACTTTAGAATGTAAAAGAGTCTCAAGCATCCAAGAAGCTATGAGGACATAGAGTTTCTGCATGCTAGTAACAGAAGTTAGAACTATCGAGGAACGCATTCTCATCCTTAAGTGCTGAGCGAGAAGTAACCATACCATATGAAAGAATTCGGATTCGATTGTGATCATAAGTCTCAACCACTGCCTCACCATTAAGGTTTTATGATAATTGCACTCAAAAAGATCGCTTTTTTAGTCTCTCATGTGTGCGGCGGGAATAAAGAGAGAAATCCACGCACACGTTGTAGGTAAGAAGGATAACCTTAGAAATAAAATACGGAGATTCCACGAAGTGTGGACTAAAAGAATCTTTTGATGATCTCTAAGAAAGGAAATCAACCATTAGCAAGGGTGGGAGTACTCCTCACTTCTCACCCGATCGGCAATTAATATCACTCTCTCATAAGAACCATAGAAACGTCTTCAATCTTCGGTCTTCGGTCTTCAAATGTTGATGACGAACTTCTAAACTTCACAAAACTTGACAATTTTTAACTTTTTACTCAAATTCCTTGTTGTTTGGATTTTTCTTTCTGAACTCTTCTTTACCATGGTGGTAGCAAAAATAAACTACAATTATTTTTTTTTTTTTTTTTTTTTGATATTACAATAAGTGAAAATAAAAATAAAAATACAAATAATGAAACAACTAACTCCATGGACAAAGGACTTTATCACTCAATTTTTCCACAACTTGTATTGTCTTGATTTTATAAATTTTATTAATTCTCATCCTATTTTCTTTTCTTTTTCTTTGTTGTACATAAACCTTGGACTATATCAATTTTTCTTTCAATATTCGATTACGCTCGGTTCTTTGACGATGATGTGTTTCTATGGGTCTTGCGATTGAGAGAGAATGATGCTAACTACAAATCGGTATTTAGAAGGAGTTTTCATCTTTAGACGTCACCCTCATGATTGACAAAAACTAGCACTCAAGAGATCAAAAGTAGTCTTTGAAATTGGTGCGAGTTGGGTAGCTCACCATTCTACCGGAATTTACGTAAGGTGACACACACTCTATGACTTTTTCTAGAAAGTTGCAAAAAATTGAAGGTTGGTGCCTCACTTGATGTAAAATGGGTAGTCTCCACTATGGGTGATCACAATTCTACTCAGAATATCTAAACAACACCTAATTAGCCCTCGGTATGGTTAAATCCAACTTTAACGCTCTAATCAACTAAGGAACCCGATTGCGTTTTTACGGTACTTCCAAGTTACATTATTTCTTCGATTCTCTATGTAAACATAGCTAGAAGCATGCTAGTGACTCTAAAATCTCTAAAAGTTGGAGGTTTTTATTTGCAAAAAGTTTTGAATTTTTGAATTTTTTGATTTTTTTTTTTTTTTTTTTTTTTTGAAAATAAAAGGTAAAATAAAAGACTAAAAACTCTAAATGCAATTGCACCCCAAACCTAAATCAAACATTGTCCTCAATGTGTCGACATATAGAAAAATTTTAAACGAGTCACATACCGAGAGAACTATGCGATAAGATAAAAAGGGAAGAGATTACAGGATATCGGCAGGAGCAAGGTTGAGCTTCATTCGTCAAGGCTAGAATCCAATATTCTCAACGGAGATCATATCGGATTAGCATAATATATGTGCAAGAAGACTCAACCGATTCAAGAAAGAAAAAATTAACAAGTCCTACAAAAATTTACTAACAGTCTAAAGAGTTGAGTGTCAACCCAATAGAAAATATACAGAAACATCAACATGAAAATGGGCTTTGGTTTATGTGGGAATTTGGTTTGTTTGGGATTTGGTTTGTGTGGGAATTTGGTTTTGTTGGGAGAATACGGCCAGGTGGAGGCGTAGGCTCTGTTCGTTTAAGCCCGGGAGGTGTTTAGTCTAAGTGCAAATGCACAGCTCAAGTTATGCGAGCCCCGGTTGTTGGACGGCCCGATTAAGTGGGCTTTGTCGTGTGTAGAGCCCAGTAGGTGTGAAAGTGCACGGCCCGTGAGAAGGGCACGGCACGGTCAAGTTGAAAAATGTATAGCCCGAAGTGGATTGAGCCCGGTTGTGCACGGCCCAGTGAGCGATGCGGGCTTGACTTATGCGGCCCATCCGCTGCTCGATTTGGATCAGCTGACCCAAGTATTAGTACAGCCACATGTGGTTGTGGGTTTATGTTTGGTTTTGCAAAACCCGGTTCTCGGTTTAGGTTTTGCGGCTCAGTTGTGTGAGCTTGGTTTGTGTGCCCCAGTTATGTCTTGAGACACGGCTTGGTAAGCTATGTGCGGGTTGAGTCGAGGCCAAGCACAAGAGAAACACAAACTCATAAAGAAATGACCCAATTTCCCAAACTTGAACACAAGACAAGAAACTCATTCACGGCATGAAAAATTTAGAGCAACTCACAAGACACGGCTCTAAGTGCGGCTCGACCTGAGCAATCACGAGTCACGAGATTTAACAAGTTTGCACAGTGAATGATTACTCAGGTTAGCTTACAGGTTTCGCTCTGAGTTGCAGCTCTAATGGCTCATGCTTAGGGTGTGTGCATGGTATGCTCAAGTGATGGCAGGTTAAACATGCAAAGGGCTGTCACGAGTTTAGAAATACGGCTACGGGGGCTGATAAGAGTTATGCTCAACCGATGGCAGCCTCACAAGGTTTCCCACAAGGTGCGGAGTCGAGCTCAGGGGGTATGCCAAATGGGTTAAAAAATAACTCGGGGTTGATGGCACTAAGGTTTGCAACCTCTAGCTCACTCAAGGTCTCGGGGGTTACACACACAACTCAAGTCAGCAGAGTCTCAACAAGGTTTGCGGTTGAGGCTCACTTGGCTTGGGGTGGGCTCGGGCGCGTATATCATGCTTGTCATTCATCCAATCATACATGCTTTCATTCATTCAATCATTCAAGGCTGAGCATGCTTATCAATCAATAAGTAGAAAGGTGTTTAACAGAGAAGGAAAGCTAGCACACAAAGAGCAACTTAGCTTAACAATTGCTCGTCCTTGCCTCGACTTTCCTGGAACTTTGGTATAGAGTATACAAAAGTTTAGAGCGACCAGCCGGCCACGAGGCACAATGGGTTTGTATTGTCTTGCTCCTTGTCTTTCCACAGGTTGGCTCGGCTTTAATTTGCTGCACCCGGCCAGCAGTGGCAAGGCACGGCCACCAGCCAGCACTGAGATAGGTCAAGAACCTGGGCTTTCCCTTGGGTTGGTTTAGCTTTGCTACTTGCACTGCTACTCAACACAAAAGATCGGTTCTGGTTTGCCTGTATTAAGAATTATACAACCCGAGAATTTATTTGACCGGAAAGGGATTTGTGAGTGACAACTTATTACTTGGTGATGCAATGCTTCAACGAGAACTTATGCACTGCACTAAATGCAATGATAAAATGCAATGATAGACAATTAATGATGAGAACTTCTGACTAAATGCTAAACACAAAGTACAAAAGCAAAGACATATGCTAAAATTTCAAGGCTAAAAGCAAAAAAAAATCAAGGTGAATATGTACGAGGATATGAACTCGGTAAAGACAAGCACAAAAATCAGCAAGGCACGCGCCAAGTCCGACAACGGCGCCAAAAAACTTGGTAGGCCTCGAAGATGTATATATTTATGGCCTACGGGTTATACCCGCAAGTGCACGGTGTCTTGGTTGTAGAAGCTGAGCACGTACTGAGCTCGAACCACGAGACTTGTGGTGCTCTTGTATTGATCAAAGGCTTACTAACCGAATTTCTAGTGTGACGAGTAACAAAAAGGGTGTTTATAAGATGTTTTGCCGATGCAGTGAGATGTAATGAAATAAACCTAAACTAAGGTAAACAGATAGTGACAATGGGGTTGCTAAGGTCTCCAAATCCACCACTAACTCTGTTGTGTGTCAACTCGGTTGAGCTTTCTTGTCTGTGGATGATAATGGCGGGGTGTCAAATCCACCATCTATCTAGGGGTTTCTCCATGTAAAGCTTCAAATAACGGTGAGGGTACTAACCCGAGCATTAGTTATCTAATCAAGTATAACTAATCAAAGGAATTAGCATTTGTGTCTAATGCTTGGTCAAGCCTAGCCAATGCGGTTTAAGCCTAACTACTGATGCATACATGATATGCCTTTGTGAGAGTAAAGCAATGGAAAGCTAAAATTGAAGTTGTACGATATAATTTAGCACTCGAATAGTTCAACGAGAATTTAACACAACATGGAAATTAGGGTTTCAATGAAACCCTAGCAAATTAAACTAAAACAACAAATAACAACAATTAAATCTAATTGACAGCACTGGCTAATCCAGGCGTGTCTTCTATCAACCCCATTCGGTTCTATTTATACATGCATCAGCCCCAAAATTCCCAAACCCTAATTCAATTTTAAAACACAAAATAATTCTCACCCTTTGCTCTCGAATCGCCTCTCCTCTTGTCGTGCGGCTCTGAGAACTCCATCCCTTGATTGGTGATCGAAACCTAGTTTTAGTCTTCTCTAAATTAGCTTCTAGGGTTGGAGAAGCTAAGTGAGAGAAGGCTAAACCTAGAGAGGTGTGCGGGTTTGTGGCGAGTAAAAGGTTGGTGGTGGTGGGAAGCATGGTAGGGAGATGATGGAAGGTGTGGAGTTGCGAGTTGGTCGGGGAATGGGTGTGGAGTTGCTCTGCAACCGATGGAGACAGTAGAGAAAGAGAAGAAGAGAAGATGAAGATAGGAGGATGGTCTCGCTCGATTAGGGGTATAGGGTAGGGTCATTTGTTTGTTGAGCGGGCACAGGGGGTTTGATGAGAAGGGCCTAGCGAGCGTAGGATGGAGGCGATGGAGATCCGAACCGGCCGAGGATGGTAGCGGTTTTGGTGTGATCTCCAGTGTAGCGCGGGAGCGTGATCTTGATGCACGTGGGCGGCCCGTTGGATGAGGGAGAAAGAAATCTCAACGTCTCGGAAGAGACGCGCTCGGATCCGGGTCACGGGTCGGGACTAGCTCAAGCCCATGTCTTGTAGATGAGTTGCTACTTGTTGGGTTGCAAGCTGATTGCGCGCGCAGCTTTGGCTTTTCTGCTCCATAGATGCTCGACTCCACTTCTTCGCTCTTTGGGCTCCTCGGTTTCTCAGAGCTTTATTTATTACCTAAAAACACAAAATTAATTAATACAAATATTTATTCTTGAAAACAAAAGAAAACACGAGAATATGGGATAATATCGATTTCTAAGCACAAAAGATGAGTAAAATGCCAATAAAAAGGTGTATAAATATGCACTATTTGGCACTCATCATGTTTCTCCGTTAAACTTTCATTTAGGTTCTTTTTATCTTTTTTTTTTTTTGAAAGACATATTGGATGTCTGGTTCAAAGTTTTAGGTTTTGGTAGGCAATTTGGTAGCTTTTGAGGATATTGGATTATTTAAGGATGAATGGTTTTGATAATATGACTCCGATTATGTTTTGGGAAAGGAATATTGCTTTTATGAAAGTGTGTGCTAGCAATAGGCACAAGGCCCAGATGTAGTATGACCAGTTTTATTAAGAACCCAAAAACGGATCGTTTATCTTGCCCAATCTAAATTTACTCACTTGCAAACACGCCTCTCCAAGTAAAAGGAGGCTTTGCTAGTAGCATCGCCAGTTAGTCCCCAATTGCTGGTAGCGTCTTCGGCGAGTCCCCTGTTTTCTCGTGTAGTTTTTGCAACTGGTAACCGGGTCGTCCGGTAGTTGAGTCGGATCGAGTGGTAGCATCTTCGGCAAGTCCCAGAGTTTCTTGTGTAGTTTTTATAACTAGTGCTTAGGGTCATCGATAGTTGCGTCGGATTGAGTCGCCTTCCCTACCATCTTGACATCCGGGTGAAGAACGGGATCGTGTCGACATTGTAGCCGATAGATCAATCCTCCCTCTCTGTGGTCGCCAATTGTTTATGGTTGAAAATCGTTTCGCCGATTTCGGTAAATTCGGTAGGTGAGTGAGAAACGGTTCAAACCCTAAACAAATGTGCTGCACGTGAGCACTTTATAGATTCGAGAGATCAATGCAAAGTCCTACCTAAACCAAGAAATGGCCGCTCTGAGACTTGCTTCGGTGCAAAGTGGAAGAGAAGGGTTGATTTGGGGAGGAAGTAAAGAAAGGTGTTGAGGCCGGGAATAGTGCGGAGAGTAGTATCTCGACTTGTATCGAAAGTAAAAGCTTGGGAAGCTTGCAAGAGATGAAAGCTTTTGGGAGAGCTTGCAAAGTTGCCTTTACGAGTGTAGTATTTTCTCTCCACCGAGACTTGTTGTCCGGTGGAAATAGGTAAGTCCTATTTATACAAAGTCGAGATTGAAACGTACCCTGGCCTCATGAAAAGAAGAGAGTAAAGGGTGAAATAATGGGAGGAGGTGGTAACCACATGGTGTTAATGGGTGAAAACGTTTTCACCATTATTTCCTCATTTATTTGACCGCTTTATTCCTTTTCACGCTTTCTTAATGTGAGCGTAATTATCGTGCAAGCTGTGACCGTAAACCAAAACCACGGAAAGCATCCCCGGTTTGTGTTGATATCTCGAGTGTTGGTTGCACCTTGAGTGCAAGTGGCGCTGCTAGTGGCGCGTGTGGCATGCCATTGTCATGTGCGGAATGCCTTGGTGGTAGGTTGTACGTTGAGTGTAAGTGGCAATGCCGAGGCATTTCAGTGGCGTGTGTGGCATGTGCCATCGGCATGTGCGGAATGCCTTGGTGGTTGGTTGTACGTTGAGTGTAAGTGGCAATGCCAGAGCTGCTAGTGGCATGTGTGGCATGTGCCATTGGCATGTGCGGAATGCTTTGGTGGTATGTTGCATGATTTGCAAATTAGGCTACCAGCGTGGGTTTTGGCATGTGCCAGTGGCGCGTATGGTCGAATTGGCCTAGGTTGCACGACTTGCAAGTTAGGCTGCAGTAGCATTAGGGCCATTGCTAGGTGATGAAGGCTACCCGGCGAGCATGTTGGCATGTGCCAATGGCATGCGTGGCCGATTAGTGGCCGTGGCCTTGGTAGGAAAAGCTGCCATGAGCATGTTGGCATGTGCCAATGGCATGCGTGGCCGTTAGGGCCGTGGCCTTGGTAGGAAAAGCTACCCGGCGAGCATGTTGGCATGTGCCAATGGCATGCGTGGCCGTTAGAGCGTGGGCCTTGGTAGGAAAAGCTACCGTGAGCATGTTGGCATGTGCCAATGGCATGCGTGGCCGTTAGGGCCGTGGCCTTGGTAGGAAAAGCTACCCAATGAGCATGTTGGCATGTGCCAATGGAATGCGTGGTGACCTTGGCCTAGGTTGCATGGTTTGTAAGCCCTAGGGCGCTATATTTGGCATGTGCCAATGGCATATGGCTTTGAAATATGGCTTGTGGTACGTGTTGGCACTGCCCAATCGGCACGTATCGGCCATGTTGACCTGGTGCATCGTTTTGCAAGCCTGAGGCGCTATATTTGGCATGTGCCCGATGGCATAACGACTTGGAAATATGGCTTGTGGTACGTGTTGGCATGTGCTAATGGCACGTACGGCCATGTTGACCTAGTTGCACGTTTTGCAAAGCCTAGGGCGCTATATTTGGCATGCCAATGGCATAGCGACTTGGAAATATGGCTTGTGGTACGTGTTGGCATGTGCCAATGGCACGTACGGCCATGTTGACCTGGTTGCACGTTTGCAAGCCTAGGGCGCTATATTTGTATGCCAATGGCATAGCGACTTGGAATATGGCTTGTGGTACGTGTTGGCATGTGCAATGGCACGTGACCATGTTGACCTTGTTGCACGTTTGCAAGCCTAGAGGCGCCTATATTTGACATAATGCCAATGGCATAGCGACTTGGAAATATGGCTTGTGGTAAGTGTTGGCATGTGCCAGTAGCGCGTCCGGCCATGTTGACCTGTTGCACGTTTTGCAAGCCTAGGGCGCTATATTTGGCATGTGCCAATGGCATGGCGACTTGGAAATATGGCTTGTGGTACGTGTTGGCATGTGCCAATGGCACGTACTCTGCCATATTGACCTAGTTGCACGTTTTGCAAGCCTACGGGCGCTATATTTGGCATGTGCCAACGGCATAAGCGACTTGGAAATATGTCTTGTGGTACGTGTTGGCATGTGCCAATGGCACGTGCGGCCATGTTGACCTAGTTACGTTTGCAAGCCTAGGGCGCTATATTTGGCATGTGCCAATGGCATAGCGGCTTAGTTTGGCATGGTTGCCAATGAGTGCGATATGTAGTTTGGTTTGGCGTCATTGCCATGGTGCGCGAGTGTGCGGCTTGGTTTTGGCGTTGTTACCCGGGGTGCGCAGTGCGGCTTGGTTTAGCATTGTTGCCATGGTGCGGAGTGTGCGGCTTGGTTTGGCATTGTTGCCATGGTGCGATGTGCGGCTTAGTTTAACGCATTGTTGCCATGGTGTGCGATGTGCGGCTTGGTTTGGCATTGTTGCCATGGTGCGTGATGTGCGTCTTGGTTTAGCATTGTTTCCATGGGTGCGCGGTATGCGGCTTGGTTTTGGCATCGTTAGTGGGTGCGCAGTGTCGGCTTAGTTTTGGAATTAGGGTTAAACCGAAAACCCTAATGTATTTTGAAAAATACCTATTAATTATTACACCTGAGTTAAATGCTCTTAGTTAATGTGTTGCGGGTAACACTAGGTCATGGGGTTTTACGATTTTACCCCTTGTTTAAAAACCACCATCAACAGCAGTACATATCAATATGTAATATGTAATGGTATAAAATCACATATCAATAATGTACTACATATTATTAGTAGTACATATCAATATGGCATATAAAATCACATATTTCATATGACATGTATCTACTATGATACATGGGAAAGTGAACATTAAAATTACCCTATTCGATTGGTTTCAACACTACAAACACTTTTTATTGTATCAAAACACTACATGCCTTCTTTCGGGTACATTTGTCTTGCCCCTCTTTTGCTTTCCCCTTTGCTTTTGGTGAAGGAGTAGCAGCCTCTCGGGACAAGCGCTTTGTTCCCTTTGCTTGCGGTGAAGGAGTAACGGCCTTTGTCGCCTTTTTTCCTTTTGCTTTAGTAGTTGCCGCTGCTGCTTTTCTTTTGCTTTTTGCTTTAGGAGTATATAGTTGCTGCTTTAGGAGTAGTCAGCGCTTTCTTTCTTTTTGGTTTTTGTCAGTAAACCAAAAACAACATCGATGAAAACATGCGGTTATTCTACATATTGATATGCAATTGTCCTACATATTGATATGTTGTGTTAAATTACATACACAAAGATGAAAACATGTAAACAACACACTACATACTGATGTAGTGACTCTATTGATCATACAACATATGAATCACACACTCGCATGTGAATATGTAGTGTAAAATTGGATACACAACGGTGAAAAACATGTAAACCATACACTACATACAAAGATGTAGTGATGCTATTGAGCATACAACATATGAATCACACACTGCATGTCAATATGTAGTGTCAAATTGCTTACATAATAGATGAAAAACATACTTATCAATATGTATTGATTCTATTGAGCATAGAAATCAAAAAGAAAATCGACAACAACTTGCCTATATTCTGATCGACATGTTCCTTCCTCTTTGTTGGTGAAGGAGCAACGACTTTACTCGTACTTTTGTTATCAGAAGGAGTAGCATCAGGGGGTTTCTTTGGGTTTTCCTTGGTGAATCATCATCATTTTTTTCTTCTTCTTTCTTTGGAGAAGGTTTTCTTCTACGATTTCTTACGTAATTGTCCTCTTAATTGTTTTATTCAATCCCATTTTCTCTCTTCAATTGAATGTGATGAAATTAGGTCTGAAACTTATGAAAGGTTTTCTGAAAATTAGGTTTTTTGTAACTGTTGATGTTAGTTTTCTCGATTTCAAATTCGAAAATTAGGTTTTAGTGTGTTGATTTCTTCTTTCGAGTTCGAAAATTAGGTTTTAGTTTTTTCAGTTTTTCTGCAACTGTGATAAACGTGAGAAGAAGAGAGAGAAGTGAGAAGAAGAAATCGAAAACTGAAAAGAAGATGAAACTGACATAAACGTGGGTATGGGGTATAGAGGTAATTTCGGTTGCTTTTAAACTTTTTTGGACTAAAGGATAATTGTTCTATCCCGCTGGACTACACACTAAACCCGGGTCGGGTTTTTGGACTAAACTGGAATTTTCTCATATTGATAACCAACATGAGCTAGCCCAACTCTCTGAAATATAGCCCATCTCTGATCCTGATCCGATCTCAGTTTATTCAGCCTGATCCAATCTTAGAGCATCTCCAATGAGACTTTGGAGAATTCCTATATCTTAGGCCACATAGGATTTTTTGTGTTTTTAGGAAAAAAACTTCTCCAATGGAAACTTTAAAGATGAATGTAAGGATGATGTGTCAGGTAGTTATTCTCACATCCTCTACTCGATCCTCTGGTTTTAGAGGTTTCCTTAAAGGATGTAAACATCCTAATCATCAAAATCTAAGGTTATCAATTAAGTAGTTAAATGTTTAAATTTCCAATCAATGGTTCAAAAAAGTTTTCAACTAATAGATTTGGTTTATGGTTGGAGATGGATTATTTTTGACATCCTTAAATCAGAATTTTTTTATCTCACATTCATAAAGAGACCCTTCCACTTAGGATGCACACCAAGTTACCATTGGAGATGCTCTTAGTCTATCCACGTTTTGATTGTCCGATCCATCACGTTTCTAAGATGAACCGACTATCCTAAAAAAAAAAAAACTCGGATTTACAGCTTCAATTCGTTATTCGGCAACAACATGGAGAAGATTCACAATGATATCTTAGAAAACATACTTTTTCGATTACCTTTTCAGGTAGCGTCAGAGGCCAAACGTGTATCCACAACTTGGAAGAGAATCCTCCGTAACTACAAATTTGATAAGCCGGGTTATCTTTTTGCTCTTGCAAAGTTTGGGTGTGAAGATCCATGTGGCCAACTTTTCTATGGAGATGAATATGAACATGCCAAGACGTATTACTACGACACTCCCAACAAACTTGTGACCATGGGATCTTACAGATTCAATATGCTTAGTTGGGTCTTGTAACGGTTTGGTTTGTATTAAGGATCGGATTCATGGTAGACTCCATTCTTTCCAAATTTGCAACCCCTTAAAGGGAGATTATGTTTTACTTCCGAAGGTTATTAGTTACGACCAAAATTATTTTCAATTAGCAAGTGGATTTGGTTATTGCCACTCAACTAAAGAATACAAGGTGGTTACAATATATAAGTATCAGTGGGGTGAAGGACATGTCCAAGTATATACTGTCGGAGGAAAGTGGAGGTACATAGACATACAACCTAGGCCATTAGGAGGTCCATCTGGTGTCTATGCAGGCGGCGTCTATTGCAATGGAGATCTTCACTGGTTGCACTTTGATACAGAATATTCATTAATTGAACGTGAGATCAATTATTTACCAAAACGTGAGATTCTGACCTTCGATTTGGAACATGAGAAGTTTTATTCCATCCCGTTCCCAGAAGATCTACACCTCCCGGAAAATATACACCGCAGTTATATAAGTTTCAAGTTGCTTGGAGAGCGAGATACTTTGTATTTGGTTCATAAAAATACTGATTGCGTGGATATATGGGCGTATAATAGAACTGATACTAACACCACTACTAGTTATGACCATATAAAATCGTGGTCTTGGATCAAGAAGTGTAGCATAGAGTGCAAGTGGCAAGATTATGAGCCATTCGCTGTTACAAGGAACAACGAAGTTCTATTGTGGAGCAAAGACAGGAATCTCTGTTGTTATGACCCTAAAACGTCAACCTTAAAGGAACTTTGGGATTGCAACAGATTCTGGTGCATGATTATTGAGGCAGTTCCTCACATGCACAGCATTGTTTCTTTGAGAGATCTGGGGGAAATTAATGCTAGGAATTACAAACCTACAAACTGAGAAAAGGAACGTTAAAGATGGAGGAGAAATGTTTCCCTGGAAAAATCTGTCAGATCAAGAGGTGCTTAAAGAAGCTGATCAAAAAAAAAAAAAAAAGAGGTGCTTAAAGAATTTGGTAATCCACTGTTGGTATATTTTCTTTGAAGTTTTAGTGCGTGTCCTTGTCGATTGTTTGATTACATAACTTACTGATTACTTAACTTACTTTAGATATCTTCTTTAGACTAATGCTTTGTTTAATTCTTCCTGATAACCTTAAGACTATTATTATTTGGCATATGTTAATTTCTTTTCCGTCATTGGTATATTTGTTTTAATTCTTGTTATATGTTAATTTCTTTTACTTCACTGGTTGTTACTTGTTATTTGCACTCATAGTCTAGGAGTCCCTCCAACTTAACCTATAAACATATATTATGCACGATCTAGAGTGGAGACGGCCGTTTGATTTAATGTTCTGCCAATGCAAAGGAGACCAACATACCACTCGTGTACTCAAAAAAGATGACAAAATTTAAATCAAACAGAGCACTAAACATTTCGAATGCTTACTTATGATCATGTACTAATCTATGATGCACCGATACTGATACGGGGATACTGATACGGTGACACTGATACGGGGATTCGTCAATTTTCATAAAATGGGGATACGGGATACGGTGGGATAGGTGTATTTATCAAAAAAAAAAAAAATTAATATATAATAATAATTCACTCTACTAAAAAATCATAAAATAAAAAAATCTGATAGATACTATTTTGATTATTAAAGTGAGCAAATATTAAATTTTCAGCATTTTAGGTTTTAGTCTTACTTATGTTAATTGAATGGATAAAATCACGTGTACTCCGATTTCTCTCTAAAACAACATGACTGCCCCAATAAGCCTTAAATTTTTCTAGCACCATCTTTTTTTAAGCACCATAAAAGTAAATACCAAGTCTTTTTTCTTTATAGTCAATAAGTTATTATGTTTAGATATAATTATTCAATATGATCATGATTACAAATAACTATAAATATTTAGAATTTTAGATTTTATGTATAAATTTATAAATATATAGATTTTGTATAAAAAAAATAAATGTTAGATTGTAGGAAGTATCCCCTTATAGAGTATCCGAGAGGTATCCCGAGAGTATCCCTACCCTTTTTGTAATTAAAAAAGGTGACACTTTAAATAGAGTATCTGATACGTATCCCCAGGTATCCCCAAATATCCGATACTGATACAACGCCGATACGGATACGTCACCAATTTTGAAGTATCCATTCTTCATAAGTACTAATGCTTAATTATGTACCTTGTCTTATAACTAGTAGCATTTCTAGTCAGAATGTCAGATGTTGTTCCAATTAGACACCTAAGAGCATTCGGATGCTAGAGGTTGGTCTTAAAGCTTGGAATGCTATCCTTTGTACTTGTAAAGCTATCCTTTGTGTTACAGACCAAACGTGTATGCACAATTTTTTCGATGACCTCTCCATTTCCGGGTAACGTTATATGCACAGCCTAGAAAGCATTCCTCCATAATTATAAGTTTGATGAGCCCGGTTATCTTTTCGCTCTTGGAAGGTTTGGGCATTATGAATAAGGACAACTTTTCTACATAGATGAGAGTATGAACATCATGATCATGCCAAGACGAATTGCTATCGCGACAGACTTGTGAGGATGGGAATATCTTGGTTGGGTCTTGCTATGGTTTTTTTTTTTTTTTGTGTTAGAAAAAGTTATTGCAAACTTCCTTTCGAAATTTGCAACCCCTTAACGGGAGACTATGTTTTACTTCCAAAATGTACCAGTTAGGGCCAATATTTTCTTCAATTAGCAAGTGGATTTGGTTATTGCCATTTAACTAAAGAATACAAGCTGGTTACAATATACGAGAAGCAGTGGGATGATGATGGACATGTCCACGTATATACTGTTGGAGGAAAGTGGAGGTACATAGACATACAACCTAGGCCATTGGGAGTATCATCAGGCGTCTATGCAGACTACGATCTATTCCAATGGAGATCTTCACTAGTTGCGTTTGATAGAAATCCCAATTAACGATCGATTAATTTGTTAACTTGTTTTCACTATCCTTTTTAGATGCATGCTTTATTATTTCGTTGTTAAACTATTCTGGAAAACCTTTGGAGAAAAAGGCTACTGTATTAGCTACTTAATTGTGAATATCTGCATTTTACTGTTGCTAGTTAATTTGTTATTGTTTTCACTATCTTTTTAGTCATGTTAGATGTTACTTATTGTTATCGGCATTCCATTTTGTTGCTTGTTAGTTATTGGGTCATGTTAGATTCCCTCCACCTTGCTCTCTAAACTGCAATTTGATTTTATTTGATGTTCAGCCAATGCAAAAGAAACAAACACACTCCGCTATGAGATAACTAACTAGAAAGGATCACAAATTTACCCCAAAAAGAACCAACTGCAGAACCAGTTGATATTTCACACAGACAGACCCACCAAACAATAAGCCAGGAAATTAAACATCACAAAATTGAGATAACATTTTCAAAGGGTTTTACCTTTTACTACTAGTTGATGTTTCCCCATTCGTTCCTGGTGAAGTCAGTATTCCTGTTCGGGTTTCGCATATGTAGGCAAGTTGTTGAAACTCAAAGCAGTACAGATCAAAAAGATAAGCGAATTGACGAACCATCATTTGCCCTCAGGAGCAATCTTCCTTTTGATATCTTGAGCTGTGTTAAACAAGCCCAGAGTAGGAATGTTGCATACAAAGCACTTCTTGTTTTTCGAATGATGCTTCCGAGCACAATGTTCACAGAAATAATGCTTGCATTTGGTAACAACAGCATCCACAAAAGAACGCCGACAAATGGAACACACAGAAGGAAGCGCATCATCATCACTCACATTTGCTCTTTCCCTGTCATCCTCGTCATCTATTTTTAAAGCTAAATTCCTCTTTCGAATCTTCTCAGCTTCCTCCCATTCTTTATCCATCTGCCATCCAGATTTATAATCTCCTCTATCATGCACAAACTTACAAGAATCCCCAAACCCACAATACCCAGTCTCCTTATAATCCTTACATACATCTGGTTGATAATCAAACCTCATTGTAGTACGAATATGAGCAGAAGCCCTAAGTGGTCCATGTGCACCAGCAGTATGTCCTCTTCTATACCCATGTATACCTTTATAAAACTGCTTTCCATCACTAGGCTTCTTCTTCTTCAATTCATCTTCTGCTCGCTTAAGTACTCTCTCGTGTATCGCTCTAGCATCCTTCGAAAAATCAGTTTCAGTTTCTAAAGTCGCGGTAGCTCTACTATCATGTTGAACTTGAATTTCCTTGGACGACTCAAAATAAAATCTCCTAGACTCAACAGGTTCTTGATTTGTTTTATCAGATTTTTGATCCGATTCGGGTTTTTGAGTTATTGAAGAACCTTTAGAATCGTCTTCCTCTTCAACATCAATCTTTCGCTTTCTTAGGTTTCTGTTCTTAGATGGTTTTCGATTGAATTCTTTCGATGGTTCACTCAGCCGTTGAGGTTCACTGCGATCGGACATTATTATGTTTTTCCCTTTCGTTGTTTCACAGAGAGGGTGAAGAAATCAAAATCTATGAGAAAAAGAGAAATTGTGGAATAAATAAGAGACTGGTTTCCTAATTTGGCCAAAACTAAGTTATTCCGAGATTGTACTGGTTCCGGTTTGGTTTCTATTTTTAATACACATTGCCCGATCCGGACCGATCCAAATAAAGCTAGGTAAGAACGGCCGATACGTAGCCAATCTAAAACGAATCACCACTGACAGACTTGCCGCAGAAATTGTGGAATAAAAAAGGGAATGGTTTCCTAATTTGACTAAAACTCTACTGTTATTCTGAGCTACTTGGTTTAGCAATATATACAGGTCTCTTCATCGTTTATACAGGAGAAAATATATACGAAAAGAGTCCAGTTTACAGCTTCCACTGGTAATCAGCAACTCGATCCAATATGGAGAGCCTTCACCCAGATATCTTAGAAAACATACTTCTTCGATTACCTTTTCTGGTAATGTTACAGGCTAAACTTGTATGCACAACTTGGAAAGCTCTCCTCCGTAATTATAAATTTGATAAGCCGGGTTATCTTTTTGCTCTTAGAAACGATGGACGGGATCAACAGCTTTTATATGGAGATGAGTATGAACATTATGATCACGCCAAGATGAATCACTACTACCACACTACCAACACGCTTTTAAAGATGGAACCTCGCAGATTTACTAAGGATATCAGCATGGTTGGGTCTTGCAACTGTTTGGTTTGTTTTGAAGAATGTAATAAAGAGTATTGCGGCCTGCAGGTTTCTTACCAAATCTGCAACCCCTTAACGGGAGAATATGTTTTACTTCCAGAATTTAGTTACCTGGCTGAGTGGCGTCTGATTTTTCGTCGTCAGAATGATAGTATTGTTGGATTTCGTCGTCAGAATGAGTGGCGTCTGATTTTTGGTGGCATATGGAGAGCTTGGATTAGAAATTGTTTAACTTTCTCAAAGTTTTCGGTTCTTGTTAACGGATCATCTCATGGTTACTTTGGTAGAGAAAATGGACTCCGCCAAGGCGACCCACTTTCTCCCTTTCTTTTTACTATTGTTGGTGAAGTTTTAAGTCGTATGTTGACCAAAGCTCAAGATCTCGATCAAATCTCGGGCTTTTCGGTGAAGGAGGGGGAACAAAAATAAATCACTTGCAATTTGCCGATGACACTATCATATTTCTTGACGCTAAGAGAGAACAAGTTGATGCCTTACGCTACTTACTTTTTTGTTTCGAGTTAACTTCGGGTTTGAAGATCAATTTCTCAAAGTCTAGTTTATTTGGGGTTGCTTTTGAAGAGGGAATCGAAAACTTCGCAAACATGTTGGGTTGCAAGAATGCTACGTTTCCTAACGTCTATCTTGGTCTTCCCTTGGGAGACAAGGTGGGAGGTACGCAAAAATGGGAAAAAATTCTTGAAATTTGTGGAAAAAGAATTTCTTATTGGAATGGGAAGACCCTCGGTAGAGGAGGTAAGTTAACTCTCATCAAAAGTGTTTTGGCTAGTCTCCCAATTTATTATCTCTCCATTTTTCTTGCCCCTTGGTCCATAACGAAGAAAATTGATAAAGTGGTGAGAGATTTCTTATGGGATGACGATTCTAACAAGAAAAGAGTTCATAACATCAAGTGGAAAATGGTTTCCAAATTAAAAGAGAAAGGTGGTCTAGGTATTAGAAGGACCAAGCAAGTGAACTCGGCTTTGCTTAAAAAATGGTGGTGGCGATTTGGTTTGGAGAAAGATGCATTGTGGAGGAAGATTATGGTCGAGAAATTTGGTGAAACACCCACCGGTTGGGAAACTCTCCAACCCAAAGGATCAAAAGGTGGTAGTTTGTGGTTCAATATTTACAAAGAGCTTGAAGATTTTAATAAAAATATAAGATTCAAAATTGGCGGGGGAAACGAAACTAGATTTTGGGAAGATGTTTGGCTTGGTGATAGAAAATTATGCGATATGTTTCCTTTGGCATTTGGAGCCTCAAAAACCAAAGAGTTTGTGGTGGCGAATATGTATGAAGTTAGGGAAGGTGATGTAAGATGGAAATTTATGTCTAGACAAAGATACTCTCAAAATATTTCAAGAGAAGTCTTAGCTATATCAAATCTTCTCGCTTCTATCTCTATTCAAGAAGGTGTGATGGATACCCGAATATGGGTTGGAAGTGATAATGGTCAATATACGGTCAAGGGTGGAATTAGAGAAGAAGGGGATCAAGATGAGCCGGATTATCCAACCGAGATTGTGTGGAGCCATGAGTACCCTCACAAAATCAATTTCTTCCTTTGGCTTCTTTCTCATGATCGGGTAATGATGGCGGATAAACTTTTAAGAAGAGGTATGGATGTCTCTAGTGAATGTCGTTTTTGTGAAGAAGATAAATCAAAACAGGCTCGCATTTGTTCTATGAATGTTGGAGAATCCGGAGAATATGGGATTATTTTGTTGAAGGGTGCCAATTTCGTTGGACATATGACCGTAGTGTCACTACATCTATGAAAATTGGAAGTTTAATTGGGGAGATGAAAGACTTAATCGAATATGGAATAACATCCCGGTTTCTATATGGTGGTGCATACGGAAAGAGCGAAATGCAAGAGTCTTTGATAACAAAAGAAAAGTTTAGCAAGCCTAATTAGAGATATCAAATTACAAGCATTCTTTTGGGCGAATCGAATACAAAGATGTTAGGGCTCACGGCAAATATGGTGATCTCTTTATGGGATTCATTATACCGTTCTCCGTAATTTTTGTGGTTTTTTATTTGGTAGCCGAATCCCCTTTCGGTTCCCCTTTTTGTTCGGTTGTAATCATTGGGTTGAGGTACCCTCTTAAGTGCCTCTTTTCAATGAATTTTCTTATTGACCGATCAAAAAAAAAAAACACAAAATTGGTTAAAAAGACCAAAATCAAAATTTTTAAGGTGAAAAGGACGATTGATTTAGAATCTTGTTTAAATGGACAAAAATTTAAAAATATACGGGATGTAAACAGTTTCATCCTGTCCATTTTCAAATATTTTTTCTTATTTTATTTTACAGGGATGCATCAGTTTCATCCTTGCTATTTTTTTTAAGTTTAAGCCGGGATGAATCAGTTTCATCCTTGCTATTTTTTTTGTCCATTTCACCCATAAAATTTTTTACTCATCCATTTGAACCGTGTTTTAAATTTTTTTTGGACAAATGACCCATTTTCCGAAAAAAAAAGTATTGTTGGATTTGGTTATTGTCATTCAACTAAAGAATACAAGGTTGTTAGAATATGTAAGAAGGGGCGTAATAATGGACATGTCCAAGTATATACTGTTGGAGGAAAGTGGAGAGACATAGAATCTATTCGTTATTGTAAATTTGCATGTTCATCAGGTGTCTATGCTAATGGAGCACTTCACTGGTTTCACTTTAATAGAAGTACAGATGGTTCAGCAAATTACGAGATTTTAGCCTTCGATTTGGAACATGAGAATTTTCGTTCCATCGCGTTGCCAGAAGATGCTGACCATTATCATCCCGAGTTGCGTTTCAAGTTGCTTGGAGAGGGGAATAGTTTTTATTTTGTATATATGAAAAATTATTGCTTGGATATATGGGCATTTAAGAGAAATAACGCTAGTTCACATTTGCACGAGTGATCAGAAACAAAACTACAACGACATAAACTCGTGGTCATGGATTAAGGAGTTTAATATAGAGTTTATGTGGCTAGGTTATGACCCATTCGCAATTACAAAGAACAATGAACTTTTATTGTGGCATAAAAAACATATTCTCTGTTGTTATGACCATAAAACTTCGGCCATAAAGAAACTTTGGGGTTACAACAAACTGGGGTGCACGTACGTTGAGGCAATTCCTCACTTGAATAGCACTCTTTCTTTGAAAGATTTGGGAGAAACTGATGTTAGGAGTTACAAAACTACAACCAGACCTAACTTAGCTGAAGAAAGGAAATCTAAAGATGGAGGAGAAAGCATTTTCCCATAATCAGTCAGATCAAGAGGTGCCTGAAGAATGAAGAAATCTTAGTCTAATACGAGTAGTAAGACAATTGATAAATTTGCGTTGACGTTTTGTTGCGTGTCCTTGACGATCGAATAGTTGACTCGTTTTTCAATTTGATTTTTAGATTTATGCTTTTTGTATTTTCAGGAAAATCTTAGACTACGTAATCGTTCTACGTTGCAGGCTAGTTCTTGACCAGATGGAAAAGATATCCTCCCGTTAGCACTATAAGCATAAAGCATGCACACAATACACAATCGAGACTACAATTAGTCTAATACAAGTAAGACGATTGGTAAATTCGCGCTGCTCTTTTCTTGCATGTCTTTTGAAAATCGAATAGTTAACTTGTTTTGAATTTGTTTTTTGGATATTTGCTTCGTATTTTCAGTGGTTAAACTCCTCAGGACAACCATACAGCATGCACATTGTGTCACTGCACAATGGGGACTACAGTTTGATTTTACTTGTGTTCTGCCGATATGCAAAAGGAGACCAACAAACTCGATTCGTGTACTCAGAATGATTACAGACTTGCAACAAACAGAACCAACCCAACTTCTGAATTCATCTCACACACACCAATGAACCCACAAAACACACATGAACTCACTCCCTACGTCTTGGAGATTCAAGTAAAAAAATATCCCGAAATTAAACAATAAACCAAAACATCACAAATATTGAAGTTACAGATCCAAGTATAATTTGCAACGAGTTTTTACGACTTCCTGCATTTTTTCCTGGGGTTCCTGCCGTTCCTGGCATTGCTGGCATTCCTGGCATTCCTGGTGGGTAATTTACTACCGTTCCTTCTATATATTCTGTGGGTTTGCATTCTTTTTCATCAGAAAAGCACAAGTATTTGTTACCCGTCAACCTGGCGCCAAAAATAAATAAACATAATATGATATTATTGATTGAGGTCGATAAAAAAAAATAAGTCAATAGTAAGAATAATATGCCTAGAAATTCAATCAAATGAGACATGAACTCTTCAGCTGAATTTTTTTGATGCTTACGTCAACTTTAAATTTTTGTTTTTCTGTAATGAAGTAGGTACTGTCCCCGTCAAAGTGTTATTCGCCAAATTCCTACAGGTAAAACGAAAACAACTCATTCATAAGGATATCTCATACATACATCTATACAAATGTATTTTGATCCAAATGCATCAGGGGCCGGGAAATAGCTTACAATTCTTCAAGTTCAGGAAATTCGGCAAGAAAGTCGGGAAATTCGCCAACCACAAGGTTATTTTCGAAGTCTCTGGCAGAATTTATTAACCATGAAACGAAAATGAAAAGATTAGTACATTAAATTAATACTCCATAGATTAGCAAACATATAGATTAGGTGTTGATTACTCACATTATTTTAAGTGCATCCATTGAGGTAAAATCGGGGAGGGCACCAAGTAGTTTCGGTTTTCGATTGCCACAATTTCTGATATGCAATATCATCAAATACAACCCATCAGTTAAGAGTTGAATAATATTCCTATTGAGTTATGGTTCTAAATATAATCAAGAACAGGAGAGTATATTATTATCATACAATGCGGTTATTCGAGGGGTATCATCCGAGCTACAAGTAACCCATGGATATGGTGTAGGAAGACATGGATCCTCCGGTAATTCAGCGAACGTTTCATTATATCCAAGCATAGCAAACGTAGATATTAATTGCTTTATGCCCGCCACTGTCAAAACATTATTCAAAAATATCAAAAGGAGGAGCTAATGTAATACGTTCACAATTTAAAAACAAATAAGTACTTCAAAAAGAAACCCGTAAATAAATAAAAATGAGGGATCCATAGCTTAAAAGTTGCTAGAATTTTACCATCACCAGGATTTGTTTTCTGTGCGGATACTGATAAAATGATTAGCGAGAAAAACAATAGTGATATGAAATGGACAAGATTGAGCTTAGTATTCTTCATGATTGACATTCTGAAGAAAGCTATAGCTGCCAAAGATAAGAACAAAGAAGAGTACTGAAAAATATGATACTACTCGATTTAGATACATGTATGCTATTATATACTAATTAATACCTAAGGAAAAGTCATGCCCATCTGTATATTAGACGTGGTTTCAACTTTTAAACCGGCCGGTTGCCGGTTAGAGATCTTTGCGAATCAATTTAATCATTTTCTTAATCGGTGGTTTGTAATGTTAATCACTTTCAAACAGTTTACGATCTTTGAAAATAAATTTAATTATTATCTTAATCAGTGGTCGGTAACGTTAATCACCTCCGCAGCATCCATAAACGAGTTGAATGCAAACCTTCTAGAACGTGGGAATGTTATTTATGCCCGTATTATCCATGGGTCATGCACAAATACCCTTATCCATTATACTAATACCCCCGACCAAAAATAAGGTTACTAATTTTTATCGTAATTCCATAAACACCCTCATCATCTTATTAACTTATCGAGCATTTTGCGTTTCCTTCTGAACTTCAGATCTGAAACGATATGGTCTTCTCTTAACTCCTCTTTCAGCATCACCACCACCACCTTCGCGCCACCACCATCTCCGTCGCCACCATTTTCATCACTACCACCATCATCATGTGTTTAAATGGAGATATGATGAAACTGTGGAGAAGATGAATTTATAATGTGAGATTGATGATAATGGTTCTGAGTTTAAATGGAGATATGATGCACGAGCTTTGATTCCATTAGGCAGAGAAGATATTAGTCGAAGCAAACGATGGTGTTTGTCAGTAATTGATGAATTAGAAATAGGGTTAGGGTTATCAGATGAAGAAGATCCGATATGGAATTGAAGGGTGATGTTTCTAGGGTTCGATTCGAAATGGGTTTTAGTAATATTGCTGTGATTTCGAATTTGGTATCCTGAATTGGTTGGATTTGATGATGGATTCGAGTATGATGAATTATAAGATGTGAGGTGCTGTCAAGAATGAAATTGGTGGTCTGAGAAGAAAAAATACAGTTGTCAGTGATGATAGAGTTGGTTGATGGCTGCTATTAGTACTGTTGTTTCTGATTTAGGTGAAGTTGCAGCTACAGTTACAGAGAAGGTGGAGTTGTTATGGGTATGGTGGTGGAGTTCGAGATAGTGCTGGTTGTGTTAATGGTTTGAATGGAAGAGGAGTTGCTGGAGAAGTTTTGTTAGATTGCTGCTGCAATAAAGGAAAATGGTGGTACTTCAGTCTCAGATGGTGGTGAATTGGTGATTGATGTTGCTGCAGTGGGAGGTGGTGGTGTTTTACAAGAGATGATTATACTGAAATTAGTCTTGAATTGATCTTGCAGATGCAGTATTGGTGTGTGGTTCAGGTGGTAATAGAATGGTAATATGCAAGCAGCTTGAGTGCTACCATGACATTGATAAACAGATCTTTTTGAAGGCTGAAGCGAAGAAGGTATGCTTTTGTGCACAACATTGAGTACAGTTCCATTCTCTGTACTTTTTGTATTTTTAGGCTCTCGTATCAGTGAAGCACCTTTAATTTGTAGTTCAGTTCAAGTCCTCGTGTTGATACAAATGAACATAGAACCATTTTTTATAAAGATTCAGGAACTTTAAAGACACTTTTTGTTGGATTAACCATTGCCATTGGGCCAGGAAATTAAGAGATGTTTTCTTTAGTTGATTGAATTGAAATCGCTTTTGTATAAGGAGTGATCCTTGAGTGTGTATTTGTTGAGTAAAAATATATCATGCATACATGGTGTACAGGTATTTGTTATTTTCTGCTTTTACTTGCACCTTTGCTCTCCTCCACTCACAATTTATGTCACATGGTACAAAAGAACAGTCAAATAATCATGATAAAGATGTGTATGAAATGGATGCTAAGAAGTGTATGAAATGAATTGAATAAATGTGCAGGGAAGAAGAAATGACAAAGGCCAGAAATCTGACTAGAAAGCAAAATGGAAATCTGTAGATTGAGTAATGGGCTCTGGAAAGAGAAATGGTTGGTGCTTATGATGTTGTTGCTACAAGAATTGCAGGAAGTAACATGTGCTTTAAATTTCAGGTATACTCTCTCTTGATGCAATTATTGATTCACTAAATTTCATTTATTTGAATAGTGTGATATTGAATCTGCGAAACATGTCGAGATTTACTCCATTTTGTTTGCTCTATTTAATTCTTGGACTCTAGATTTTGGGGGAAACTAGAGAAAGTTGCTTTCAATTTTTGGAGGCGACCTGAGCTAGTTGATTCCAGTTTTGGAGGCAACTTGAGCTAGTTGCTTCCGGATTTGGAAGCAACTTGATTTAGTTGATTACAGATTCGAACACAACTTGAGCTAGTTGGCTCCATTTTTTTAAGAAAATAGTTAGCAATTTATCGACGTGTTTGGTCAGTGTTACCATTCATCTTTCTATTGAATGTGATTTTGATATGATTTTTTACATGGAAGAAGTTGATCTATGTTGTGTCATGTGGTGTTGTATGAGATGGTGGTTGATGTTGTTGTAGTAGGAGGTGGTGTTGCTTTACAAGAGATGATGTGACTGAAACCAATACCGAACTGAAATTGGTGATGCAATGGCTAGGTCAAGAAGTGGTTTGTAAGATGCAGATGTTTTTGACGGGTAATGAGTGAATGAGTTTGGAATTACGTGGTAGTACCGTAAAGATGAAAGTGCAGGAATTGCAGTTTTAGTGATGCTGCAAGCGCAAAATTGCAGCTGTTGTTGGAGTTGAGCTAGAAGTTTGTGGAACAAGGTTGCAGTTGGTGAAGCAGTGAACAAATAGGAGTTGAAGTGAAGTGCAAAACAGTTTGATGTTACAGCTGAAGCTTGGCCAATAGATCTGGGTTTGCATACAGTTGTTAAGTTAAGCTTACTGATAAATGACCAGCTGGTATATGTGAGTTTTTTTTTGCCAAACCAGGCAGCTTTTTATATGGATGTTACCCTGTGTTTATGCAAGCACAACTGACTATATGTTAGAAAATGTGTGTTCGACTCACACCAGGTTCACTTTTTTGTGTACAATTTTTATTTTTTGGAGACAACTTGTGATAGTTGCCTCCATATTTGGAGACAACTTGGGCTAGTTGCTTTCAATAATGAAGACAACTTTGAGATATTTGCTTTCACTTTTGAAGACAACTTGGGCTAGTTTCCTCAGATTTGGAGACAACTTGAGCTAGTTGGATCCATTTTTGTTTTGCAACTTGTTCCTGTACACAATATTTATTGGAGACAACTTGAACTAGTTTCCTTCACTTTTGGAGACAACTTCAGCAAGTTGACTCCACATGTGGAAGGTAACTCTGTGCTAGTTGCCTTCACTATGGTTTTTATGCTAGTTGCGGCGGTGGTCGGCGGTGGTGTTCACTGGTAGTGGTTGTTGGCGGTGATTGACATTATGGTGGTTGTGGGCGGAGGTCGGCGGCGGTGGTATGCGGCGTCGGCGGTGGGTGGCGGCGGTGGTGGACAGTGGTGGTGGTTATTGGAGGTGGTGGACAGTTATGGTGGTTGTGGGCGGCGGCAGTGGTGGCGATTGGCGGTGGTGGACAGTGGTAGTGGTTGGCGGTGGTCGTCGGTGGTGGTGCTTGGTGGTGGTGGGCGGCGGTGGCGATGTGGACAGTTGTGGTCGTCGGTGGTGGTGCTTGGTGGTGGTAGTTGGCGGTGGACAGTGGTGTTGGGTAATACATGTAGTTTCTTTTTTTTTCCATGGGATAGAATTTTCCTGGACTTTTTAAAATCGGTCGCCTACTTCTGCAAACTCCTTGGCTCTTCCAATAGTTGCAGCCAAAACTTGATGAGCATGAAATTGGGCCCATTCAAAAAAACACACCAATATATTTCTTCTTATCCAAATATTCAACAGAATAAATGGGAATAGTGAAAACTACAGGGAGACCCATTCTTCAGATTTTCTCCACCGTGAAACCCACGGGCGGAAAAGTACACGCGCGCACCCAATTTTCGTGAGAAAATTTCTCCCAAACCCACATTTATAAAATTTGGTTTCTTCGTTTTTTTTTCTTCTTCTTCTTCACGTGAATTTCTTCTTCAATTCTTTTTCTTTTCTTCCTCCCAACTGTGACTTCCGATCAATAATATTGATAGACAGTATAATCACATGAAGATTGGAAACAATAGATGAATGAAATCGAAGGTTAGGGTTTGAGGTGATGTTATGAGATGAATCGAGATCTTGTTGTTTGTTATTTCTGAAAGATGTATGAATGGTTTTTTTTTTTTTTTTAATTAGGTATTATGATTGAGAAGATGGATCTGAGATGTGTTCTGATATGGAGATAAGGTTTGTAATTGTTTCAATCAAGTAGAACATGAAGAAAAGTTGATTTGATATTTAGAAAATACGGGAATAATAATAAAGCTTATTTTGAGATGTGATGATGAACAACAAAGAAGAAGATGATGTTTTTAGGACTTCGCATAACATGTCATGCGATCGAGAAAATGTCTCGCATAAACTTTTATGCAAATGAAAAAATTGATGCATAACACATTATCCAGCATCTTTGTTATTTTGTGTGAAATTGAAAATTGATGCATCTTTGCATCATGCGAGTCGAGAAATGGATGCATAACCGATATGCATCCAAAAATACACCTGCATAATGCATTATGCATCGAGAAAAATTGTTGCATAATCTTTTATGCATCGAGAAAATGGATGCATAACCCGATATGCATCTTTAAATATGGTCAGATAGTGCATTATGCATCAATTTTTTTCTACACACAAAAATCAACCAAAACAATGGCTGCATAACTTGTTATAGATGCATAACTTTGTTATGCAGTCTAGAAAATGGTTGCATAATTCGTTATGCGCCCCGCATAACCCGTCGCGGATGCATAATCCGTCATCATTATTTTTAATAATTTCATATAATTATGGGTGTCACGGTACCTAAAATTAATTGTGGGCCTGACAATGAGAATATTATTTTTTTGGGGCTTGTGCCTAATTTTCCCATGCGAATAACCAGCACCCACGCAGACCACCAACTTTACCTTTACGAGAACTAATTTTTTGAGTTAAATGGGAAACAGTCTTAGGATGGATAGTAAAATCAATCCATTCAAGACACTTCGTCCGAATAACCCAAATAACTTTACAGTTAAAGAAACAAATATAGTATTGGTATCTCAGTTCGAAACTCATCATACCAAAATTCTTTATGGTTCCAACAAAAAACAAAAGGAAAACTAAGAAACAAATGTAATTTAGTTTCAGAATCAGTATCAATATGGCGTCTACCTCTGTCACAGTGTCAGACAACAACGAGAACGGAGCTTTCGCTCAAAATTGGAGATGCGACTCCAGGGCAAGTGGTTGTAACTTGGCCGAAACCTAGTATTGGGAAGTCGCAATAAATACCGATGGCTCTTATAGGGAGGATGGTCCAGGTTATGAAGCAATTATAAGAGATACTAATGGAGTCCCATTGGATGATGTTGCTGGCCTACTGGGAGTGTTGTTCCTTTGTCCATCACTCTCCACGAGTTGCAAGGGTTCGAAGCTGGGATTATGCTTGCCGTAAGAAAGAATCATCCCAGAGTCTCGCTTAGATCTGACTCGATGACAGCAATATCTCTCATTCCGATCCCAGACCCAAAGCCTCCTGGGTACTATCATCAGGTTTGGGGGTCGATTAAGAGGTTACATGCATACTTCTTAGGCCGTACACTGTAGCATACTTATAGGGAGGCTAATAGAGCTCTTGACGCCCTTGCCAGTAATCGTCCTCATGGAGAGTGTGGAAATAGTTCCAAGTATTGGTCAAGTATTAATATAAAATGGAATTTTAAAGTTTTTAAGAAAAATAATAACTTATTATTTTCTTTTGTGAATGAAACTTTTTAGTCCCACATTGGGGAATTCCTCTTTTAAGTTGTATTATTCCATTATATAAACAAATTCTCTACTTTGTAAAATCTACTCCCTCCTTCCCATTATTAAGTTACCTAGTTCAAGTTTGCACAATTTTTAAGGCAAGCAAGGGGGAAAGTATTTTTAAGCACTTTTTACAATTATACCCTTAAATAGGAATTTTGAAGTGATATATCTCTCAAACTACGCCACGGATGTTCGCAAACTTCGTACCATTGAAAAGCATTTTAAAACACCTCATGAATTCTAATATAAACATGACTATCAAATTATGCATATTTCTTATATTTCTTTTAATCAATTAAAAGGATAATTTTAGAAATTTCTCCTTGTTTAGTGATATAGGTCACTTAATGGTGGGACAAAATCTAAAAGTAACTAGGTCACTTATTAGTGGGACGGAGGGAGTATGAGAAAAGAGTTTCTCTATATTTTATATTGAGACTCCTAAGGGAAAATATTTTATATTGTTTTTCCTAAGCGTTCATGATTTTCAAAGGGTTTGTTCGGAGTTGCCAAGCTCAAGATGAGCATCTACTACATATGCTTGTAGTAGGGTGTTTTATCCTGGAGATATCCATCCTGTAAGGGCTATAGCATCCGGGCGATAATGTCTTAAGGACAGCGTGTTGAACACGTGACTCACTTGTTCTCAAAGTTTTGCCTTATTGTTGTTAAGGAGATCTGGGGAGCTCGTCCCCACGTCAAATCAATCACTTTCATTATAAAGGAGCTAAGTACCAATAACTTTTGCTTATTAAATTTTTCTTGTTTTTGATTATTGCACCTAACAATCTTAAAACATTAGAGTTTGTAATAATCATGGATGTTAATTGTGGAGTAAAAAACAAAAAATGAATTTTTGGTCAGTTGTAGATTTTTGAATTTATCTTTTAACCTTGAAGGAATTTCTATGAACCCTTTTGACCTAACGTGGTAGACATCTTGATAGTTATCCACATAAAATTTCAGAATTTTTGGAGTTGTAAAAGTATTTTTGATATTTTACAAAACAGAGAAGCGTTCTGAAAAATTTGACGAGCGTAAATTTGTTGTTAACTAAAGTAGTTTTTATGGGGTAACCATGAGTTTTTGAAATAGTGATTCAAACGAAGTTTGTAGATCTAGATGCTATCTTCAAAACTCATATTTTATTTTTTCGATTTAACTAAGTTTTGTGAGATTTGGTGTATTAGGTGATTGGCCTAGTCAGAGTATAAATGAAGATTGTGACATGAAACTGGAAAGGAACATGGCTAACAGGCGCATGTGTATGGACAAAAGTCCTCAAAGCTAAAAAAGGAGAGAACATCAAACACGACTCCAAGCGTAGTCTTCATAAAAAAGGTATGTTTCGTAAACCCGAATTTGGCATTACTTTAATTAAGGGTGATTGTTATGTTCGTAAAATTCCGGGCCGTGCGGCAGTATAGTGTAGACAACATAAAAAACCTTACTAAGTAGAAAGTTAATGCTAATTTAGTTGAAACAAACTAGATAAGTTGATTTATGTTTTCTTCTTATTATACTTACAGAATTATGTAGCACGCTTCTATTATGCTCTTACTGATGTTAATCAATACAGAAACAACCCAAGTGTTGATTGTGTTATTATTAGAGATTATGTTTAGCTAATGATAGGAAGTAATGATTTATTTCATACCTATTTCAGATGTTGTAGAGCATGTAGATACTAGGGTCAATACTTGATTTCAACATACGAGTATATAATCATGTATAAGAATAAAAAATATTGCTTATGAAGCTAAAATTCTAACATTTTACTTTCAGTAACATGATGTCAGAAGTTATTTTAATAACCAATATGAGAGACTGGGGTGGACTCTGGAGCCACTAAGAATTTTTGTTGAAACAGAGACATGTTCATCTCTTATCAGAGAATAACGAATGTCGAGAAACTTTATATGAGTAAATCATCTGCGACAGAGGTTGCATAAAAGAGAAAGTTCGAGCAAAAGCTCATATTTGTAATATTCTCACATTGAATGAAGTTTAATATTCCGAGCATATGCAAGAATCTTGTATCTTGTTCTGTTGAACATGGTAAAAGTCTTAAGATATTAATTGAATCTGGAAAACTTGTCGTACCTAAGGGAAGTGATTTTTAAGGCAACGGTTATAAGACTTGGGGTCTATATATGTTGCTTAACGAAAAAAAAATGATGAAGTAGTTGATTCTTGTGTTTTCTTTTTTATAAGTCAATGCATAAAATAGAGAGTGTAGGTTGCATACCCAAATTTAGTTTGGATATTGAACAAAAGTTTAATCATCGTAGAATCAAAAAATGCTATAAAACCTTTTATCAAAATTGTTCAGAGTAATTCTAAGCCCTTAGAATTAGTATAGTTAGACCTAGTTGACATGAAATCAACCTAAACTAATTAAGGTGGTAAAATGTGATTTATAACTCTTATAGATGATTGTACTAGATATTATCTTGTATACTTACTTAGGTAAGGATGATGCCTTAGAAGTTTTAAGAGTATAAACTTGAAATTGAAAGAAAAGTATATGTTACCACTAAAAGGGTTAGGTCTGAACATGATGGAAAGTATGAAATTCATATAGGATAACTTTACTTGTTAAATGACATTATTATGAGATCACACCTCCTTATTCAGCATAGTCTAATTGTATAGTTGAACGTAAGAACATAATTAACCATTAAGGAGACGATATATGCCATGTTGATTAAGGACTAACCACTAACTTGTGGGTGGAGTTTGTCCTCTAATTTTGTTATATCCTTAATAGAGTAACCTTTAAAGTATCAGATAAAACTGAATATGTTTATGGAAAGATTGACAACCTTCTTATGCATACTTCAAAGTGTGGGTGTGTTTAGATAAGATATCCTGAGTACCCTAGTGCATATAGTACTTTTTGGTTGTCAGTTGTTCTTTTTCTGACATTAGTGTGAATACTTTTATGGAGTCTAGGGATTAGAAACAGTCTTAGGATGTGTTATTTATCCCCTAGATGTATTTCAACCAGTTAGAATTTACCTTTAAATGAAGATGAAGTAGAGTTGATCCTAGGAGAAGTAAAAGGATTAAAATTGAGATTTCTTATATAAGCCTAACTTCATAATATTCCTAGCTTAGTCTGAGCTTCAGACTCGTAAAGAATCCATAACATCTACTGAAACCCTATTCTGGTAAGAAGTTTCATTTAGTGAAATGGACTCAGTCCGTCAAAACCAAACTTAGGATCTTGCTAGTTTACCTCCAGGGAGTTAGACCATATGATGTAAGAGGAAACATAAGGTAGATAGAACTGTGTAAAAATATGAGGCTAGGTTGATATCCAAAGGCTATAAACTAAAAGAACGTGTAAATTTCTTTGATTCTTATTCACCTGTGACGAGAAATACTTCGGTTGAGATGTTAATTAATTTGTTGCTACCATAAACAACTTAGAGATACATCAGACGGATGTTAAGACAACTTTTCTAAAACTGTGAATCAGATAAAGAAATTTACTTAGACCAACTTGAGGACTTTGTAGTGAAAAGTTGTGAAGACAAAGTTTGTAAGTTGAACAAATCTTGGTATGGATCAAATAAGCACGTAAACAGTGACATGGAAAATTTGATCATGTGATAATGAGTAGTGGATTTAAGTTAATGAATCTGACAAGTATATTTACAAGTAACTTGTTAAGGATGCATGTGTGATTGTATGCTTGTATGCTGATGATATGCTTATACTTGATACAAACACTAATGTGATTAGTTCATTAAAAACATGCATTGAATGACAACGTTGACTTGAAAGATGTAGGTGTTGTTGATGTAATCTTAGGGATGAGGATTGGAAGATAATATAACATTGATAGTCTTAGTCGTTCTCATTATGTTGAATTTTGTGCTTCTGAGATACAATCAGTGTGATTGTAAGCCTACTAGTACTATGTACGATTATTCATGTAGATTCAAGAAAAATAAGAATACTCAAGGGTTATATGATGTCTGATGAATTTAATGAACTGTAAGAGTCCATACATTGCCTATATTGTGAGTAAGTTAATTAGATATACTTGTTGTCCATAGCAAGAGCATTGGGATGCACTTACTAGAGTATTACGGTACCTAAAATACTCAATTACCTTTTGTTTGATTTATGAAAGATATCTTGTTGTCCTTGAGGGACTTTGTGATGCAAACTGGATAGTTGACTGAGAGGAGTCTAAGTCTATGAGTGGATATGTTTTCACTCTAGCAAGAGGGTTTGTTTTTGGAAGATTTTCAGACAAATATATATTGCTCAATTCATTATGGAATTGAGAGTATTGCTTTAGGTAAAGCACAAGCGAGGGACGAGTTCCTAAGACGCTTTTTAGAAGACATTCCTCTTTGGCAAAACCTATGCCAGCTATATATATACATTGTGTTATGCATGTAACGATCCTCAAGCTCGTCAACGCTATTAGACCGTCAAGAGACAACTAAGCCGTTAATGACTCGATTAATTAGAGATGAAATTTAATTAATAGAAATTAATCTAACAACGATCTAGATACGAAATTAATATCACTAGATAAATCTCGAAAAGTTATGCGATATGGACAGCTCAAACGTGTCATTTGGATGTCGAACGAAGAAGATTTATTAACTTATTTTTGAAGGGTAGATTTGTCATTTCTTAGATAAACCGCTTTGGCTGTCCTTATCGTTTCGTGGCGCCTTCATAAGTTTTATTGGTCTTATCCCTTTACGTGTCTAAGAGAAAATCATTTCTCTTATCTTCTTCTCTTTCTTTCTTCTTCTTCTTCTTCTCTATTCCTCTTCTCCTTAAATACTGCCGATCTCAATTCGGAAAATGATTATTCTTGTGCGAGTTATTAAGTTACCAATGCTAATATTTGACAAGAAATATATTTATATTTCTATGGACTCGTTATGAATAACTAAAATCAATTATATCAATCTTTACATGAATGTAGAATCATATTTAAAGTTTAAGACTTAGGGTACCAACTGGACTACCAATAAATCAATAACGATAGTATATAATAATATTTGGAAATTTATGTATTGTCTAACAGTTAATTTAAAATAGCAGATACTACAGACTTACGTGAAATCAAATTCGAATTAGTTATATGGATAAATCTATAATATAAAGCAAAATGATTTGTTTGGTGTAACCAAACTTTTGGTTCAACGATGAAAGGACGAAACAGCCCCTCCTTGAATTTTTTCCTGCCTGAAAATAACGTAAATACCTACAAATATAAGGGCAATATAGACTAATGCGCTAAACTTAATGACGCGATTTCCCTTCCATTTTTTTGAGTTTCTTCCAGTTTTTATCGTAAATTTCACCAAATCCAGGGGAAAATATCCATCTCTATTACTTTTTCTACTAAAGCAAAAAACATAAACGAAGAAAAAAAAAATTCTCTCTCAATCTCGATTTTTTTCTTCTTCGTCGAAATCGATCAGTTTCATCTTCATCAATTTCACACTCTAACTCTCAATTAATCTTTACTCAATTTCGATTCTAGAGTACAAAGCTTGGATTTGGTTGATTGAATACTAAATCATCTTTACCATGTAACCCTAAATTCGAAATTGGGTGAATTGATTGAACCTCCACCACTATTACCAACTTCTTCTGCTTTCTACATCGAAATTGGGTGGATTGATTGAACCATACTGCCACTTTACTCCTCCACCTCTTTCAGTTACATAACATTGGAACGATAGACCAATTTTCCCATTTTGAATAACCTAGAAGTTCAAGCGAAAGGTTAGAACCCTGAATTTTGAGAGAGTTCGAGAAATGGGGTGAGTTTATTGAATTAAGATAGAGTTTAAATTGAGTGTTAAACTTTAATTATTGAATTAAGTTTTCAATTATATGTTTTGAAGGTAAGCGAGCCCATTTTAAGTTAATTTGATTTTAATGTGGTTTTTTGGGTATGCTCGAGTGTTCACTCAAAATGTTTGTCAAAATGCTTGATTGAAGATAGTGTAAATGTAATGTATTAAATGCAGTTTAATGGCCTTCATATTCATTTGTATATTCTTTTGTTAGGAAGCAGTTTAGGTCCTTTTACAAAAAGTGATTGTTGTTGTTTTGACTAAGTGAAATGTGCATATTTGATGTATAAAAATTGCATGCAAATAAGTACGCTTACCACTTGATTTCATCATCAAGTCTAGACTCTTTATATCTATTACTACTATCAGTTAGTGTCTCATTGTTCATAGGATTCATGTAGTTTTAAATTTTGAAGCTCTATACTAAATATATATTCCTATCATGAAAACCAAAGAGAACAACAAGATAATTATGCCTCTGCATATCGGAGGGTGAGAAAATCGACAAGATTGATATGGTTGTGGATGTATAATTAGTTTTAAAAGATGGGTCAACATAGTTTTTTTTTTGGGTAACATGAGATGAGGCTGACAAATACAAGTTTCGACTTCACTTTTACCTTTTCTACTTTGACATCATGTTTGGTTTTATTGCAGATTTTGTGTATTGTTTGTTTATTTTGGGTACAACGACAATGCAAATCATGGAAGAGATACGTATCTTGAAGTCAGACAGTTGGTGAACATTCTGTGGAACAAGCTTTAATGAAATGGTAACATAACTTTAAAGTTTGAACTGAAAGATCTTTCTAAACTGACGTAATTTAACCAAGTTGAAATGCTATTCATATCTGTAATTACCTTATATTTTGTCAGATTTTTGAAATCTCTATGTTTTCTCAAAACTTTTCCCTTGATTTTTATCAAAATCTTTGTCTGGTGAGTATTGTTTATATTGGAAGAGAAATGTGTTTGTCAATATCAGTATTGCGTGTGTATTTGTGGCCAAATAATGATGAGCTATACAAGGGTTTAAAGGTGGTATAGTAGTGTTTTTTATGGAAACCAGTAGAGGGCTTTCATTACGTGTTTTCTTTCTCGCCTATTCTTAAATAATACATCCTCATACCTACAACTAAAGTCAATTTCCATTTTGCTTAGGTTATGAACCATTATATCTTGGTGAAGTTTCCCCAAAGAAGTTCCACTTGCTATGTACGATTTGCAAAGGAATTATGCTTACTACAAAAGCATCAGATCCAATCTAAGAGTTTTCCGAAGGACATGCTCTCCATATTCAAGTGAGGTTCAAATTTCTAACAAGGGCAGAGCACCAATGCATTTGTAGTCCCTTACATCTTATGTCTGCAGAATGTGATGTCTCATTTTTTGTGGAACATGGTTGTCACTTATTCACCGTATATAGATAGATACGTTGGTCTTTGAGTTTATCTTTGTATCTAATTAACATCACATACAATTGTTGTTAGTTCATTCAAAACCTTGAGAAAAAAAAATTGCACTTGATGCTGTACAAAGGTATTCTTTGAAACCTCTATAAGTGAATGAGCTTTTGTTTTCCAAGATGGTGACCATGCCTTCCACAAAAATGCGTTTCTACAACAATCCCATGCCATTATGGCACGGGCAATCCACTAGTATATAACAAACATGAAACTATATCTTATTACTGAGTATTATACTATAAATATTAGGGCAAAGAACTTAGACATGTTGAATTATTGTAGGATAAGCCAATTGTATTATAATCTAATAGTTGATAAAGATTAAATAATAATTAGTCTAAATATTATGATTGCGTTGACAATCCCATACTAGAAAAATAGTAAGTTTAGTATATTTGGTGATCACATTGTCATATAGAAACCTTATTATACGGTATCTTCTAATGTACTTAGAACCGGTAGTTTATTGAAGTAAAATATAATCTATCGAACCTGAGCCGCAAATTTGAGTTTTAGAAAACCATATAGGTGTGTGTTTCTTTTTTTGTTGTTTCGAACTCATTTTAAATGAGTTGAGTTTTCACGCGTTTGTAAGTATGAGCAATACTTGCACTTAGTCGAGAGATGGTATTTCTCTATAAGGTGGGGAGTTTTAAAGACTAGAAGGATGGATTGATTTTCGAGGACGAAAATGAATAAGGTGGGGAGAATGTAACGATCCTCAAGCTCATCAACGCTATTATACCAGTCAAGAGATGACTAAGCCGCTAATGACTCGATTAATTAGAGATGAAAGTTAATTAATAGAATTAATCTAACAACGATCTAGATATAAAATTAATATCACTAGATAGATCTCGAAAAGTTATGCGAGATGGACAGCTCGAACGTGTCATTTGGATGTTGGACGAAGAAGATTTATCAACTTGTTTTTGAAGGGTAGATTTGTCATTTCTTATATAAACCGCCTGGCTGCCCTTATCCGTTTCGTGGGCGCCTTCATAAGTTTTATTGGTCTTATCCCTTTACGTGTCGAAGAGAAAATCATTTCTCTTATCTCTTTTATTTCTTTTTTTTCTTCTTCTCGATTCCTCTTCTCCTTCTCTCTGTCGATCTCAGTTCAGAAGAACTGAGTTATTCTTGTGCGAGATGTTCATAGAAAGTTAGTTAGCTCGACGAATGAAGAATATGGTGTGGTGTTGAAGTTGATTTAGTTACGGGAGAAGAATGAACTGATGCTGCAGAGGATTGATAGTTAGAGTTTGGTTTTACGGATAAATAATTAAGAAGAGCTGAGTTCGATCGAGGAGTAGATGATGGTGGTGATGTTGATTAAAGTAGTTGATTCATATTTACAATAAAAAGGTAAATGAGGGTTTTTATAATTCGAAGGTTATTGTTTGAATTTGATTGATTAATCCAGTAATTCTTGATGGGTTTGCTCTTAATTAGAGTATAATTGGAGGTATTAGGTTTAATTTAAGTTTCCTTAGGAATCAGGTAATGTGGTTTGTGTGTTATATGTGGTTGAGTATATGTGGTTGTTGGTTAGGTTAAGAAAAGGGCAGTGGTACAATTTGAATGAGGGGTTGTTTTAGAAGATATAGTCTGAAACTGAGGTTGAGTATTGATAAATATAAAAGGATGAAGATGAATGAAATTGCAAGTGTTGGTGTTGCTGCCTAGGTGATTGAGTTTGGGTGATACATGATTTGTAGCTGGGTTGAATTCGGTTCCAGATGAGGGTGGTTGTGTTACAATGGTGTTTCATGAGAATTAGAGTTTGTGCAAGTTACCAGTGGAGCTGCAGATTGTTATGGTGATGGTGGTTTTGCTTATATGTGTGTTTGAATTGAGAGATTTTGTAGAACTGGATCTAGTATTGGTGTTACAGATATTGATGAAGTTGTTCTACTGGTAGAGTTTGGGTTCCGGTGTTGTTTTAGATGTGTGTTAGGTTATCGAAGAGAGGTTCAGTTGGGAAGTTAAATTGATGATAGATTTGATGAAGAACAAGATGAACATGTGCTTGTGTTAGTCTGTGTAATGAAGTGATGTATGTGTGGTTATGAAGGTTTAAGTCTTTGGTACGATCTAAAGTTAGAATTGTTGGTGCTATGGGTCAAGTAAAGATTATGGAGTTCAGATTGTAGGGGGTATTGCAGTGGCAATTGGGTTGTGCTCTGAGTATGCAATTACAGATGACATGGAGTTGGGGTTGTTATGAAAGATAGTGAAATTGTACATGATGTTGTTGAGAATTGTATAAGGTTGTATTTTTGAGGGAGGTGGACCTCTACTAGTGGTGTAAAACCGATATTGATAATGATTGGAGTCTGAGTTTGCTATGACTTATGTGTAGAAGATTTGAATGAGTTAGATTATGTTTCAGCTGATATGGTGGTGTTGTAAGAATTCCAGAGGTTGTATCTCAGATAATGTGATGTGTGTTAGTTGGATATTGTACATGAACTTAGTGGTGGTGATTGCTTGGGAATGGAACTGCAGGTGATGATATTGGTCTATGAATAAATTTCAGGTGAAGATGTCAGGTGGTCATAGGAGTTGGTAGTAGTGTGGGTGTTAAGAGATTGGAGTGATTATGTAAGCAAGATTGCAGTTGAAGTTAGTGTAAGATAGAACTAAGAAGTTGTTATTACTAGATTTAATCATATGAAATTTATGTTTATGGTTTTGGATTGTTGAGCTTTTGTATCTTGTTCTTAGGCCATTAGTCATCCTAGTCAGATTGTTTATCTAACTCTTTCCTTAGCTGACTTAGGATTGATAGGGTGTAGAATACATCCTATTTACTATCTATTGTTTATGCTTTCTTTGCTATTTTTCTTGTAAATTATGTATTTTACGCTTGTTTTGAGTTTTATAAGCTACTATGGAGTCGCACGGAGGAAAAGAAGAAGAAATCACCCAATTTGAGCAAAAGGGCAAAATTGTCATTTCACGGGCGATCACTATCTGGAGCCCAAACATGGTTAAAAGCAGCTCTCTTTTTGGATGAGAACTAAAGACAACCAGCTGTGACTAAGGGGCGACCACCTGTGTTATAGGGCACTCAATCTGGGGTGACCCTTATCTTATGTAGTGGGGTATCCTTATCAATTCCCCAGCTCTCATACCCCTACCCTAAATCGAGAAGATTTATTTCTCAATCATTTTTTCCTGAAAACAAGATACAGAAAGAGGCGCAACCATAAACGTGAGAGAAATTGAAGGTTCTTGTAAGAGATTCAGGGACTCAGAAGGAAGCTTAATGGAAGATTTATATGGAGAAGAATATAGAAGTTGCTCGATCTGTGATGAACAAACTGAAGGTCATTGAAGAACAAAAGGGAATCTGCGTGATGAGACGATGAAGAAATCAGATGGGTTCGAAGATTTCGAGGGAGCAGAGATTAAATCGAGAATTCTTTGGTTGTTTCCATGGATGATTAACAATGGTTCTACATTGTGTGGATTGAATCTGAGAAAGAGATCGAGAGATGCAGAGAGGAATGGGTTTGAGTTGCACTGAGAATGGGTTTGTGGTAATTGTTGAAATTGATCTTAAATTGATCAACAGATGAAAAATCGATAATAGTGGTCGATGTATGGGTTCATATGAAGATTGATTGTGATTTGGTTCAAGGTTGTTTCAATTGAAGAAGGAATTGGAGAATAGTATGGAAGCTACAACAGATGAAGAATTTGCGTGTGTTGTTGGTGATGGAATTGATGGATTCAAGAGTAACAGCGAGACATGGAGGCGGGATGAGGAGGAAACGAGCTCGTTCTTGATCTGATATTCAATACGGAGGTGAAATTGAGAATGCTTGTGGATAAATCGGATCGAGGCGATTTGGTCTTTGTCATTGAATCTGTTGGAAGAGCATTTATTCTTCTTCTTTGTTGGTTTTGGAGATAAAGAAGAGAACAACAAAGATGGGTAGTAATCTGAAGTTGTTGCGGTCAAGTATCAGTGAATTGAGATGCTCATGGGTTTTGTGGATTGGATATCGAGGTCGATGATGGTCTCTGGTGAAGATTAAAGAGATGGAGAAGAAGATGGTGCTAACATGTTTGTTGTTTGATGGGTTTATTTGCTCATTCAAGAATTGGGTTGTTGTTAAAAAAGGGTTATAGATGAATGTTTTAGGGAATGAATGTATGATGAATCACGTATGCGAGTGAGTGAAGAAAAGAATGGCACGATAATGGCAGAAATCGAAGAAACAGGAAACTACTGCTCAATTTTATGCACCAGCCCGAGTCAACTCGGCGATGACCGATCAAACGATTCAACCCGGCCAGATTAGACCAATCACCGAGTAAGATCTTTGACTCGGTGGCTGATTCACTCTTCGCCTTGACCCATTGGTACGGTTTGACTAATTTGACCGTTAACTTTGACCAGCGCTGAACGGAATATTCTTTTGACTGAGGAATCTCGGGTGACCAAGCGTCGACTTTTAGAGCCAAATTAAGCCATAATACCAGCTTTCCGGCGACCAAAATTCTGATTTTTGTGTTGGATTCTTCTCATGGGTGTGAAGACTTGGACTTGGAATTGGATGGAGAATTTGGCTCAAATTTGGAAAGAGAAGATGGAAGATGAGAAAGACTTGAATTTGGAAATTGAATTATTATGGAATAAGGGGTTCTATTCCTTGGAAGATTTGGAGAACATTGAAGCCTATAAATAGAGAAGTTCTCTACACATCTTTTACACACCTTTTTACACACACAACACTTGTGTTTTTGCTTGCTTTTCAAATTCTTCTTTTAATTATTTTTGTGTGAACTTGAAAAATTCTCCCTTTAATTATTTGTGTGAATTTCAAAAACATGAGTAGCTAATTTTCTTATTGATTGAGGATGGATTCCTAGTTCTTAACATGATTTGAGTTTTGTTTTCAATTCTATCTTGAAGTTTTTCACATGATTATCGTTTGTTTTTACTAATAGGAATGTTTATACATTCATGGTTAATTGATAGATTGTTTAGAGTGCACGCTAAATTGATTTGTTAATTTGATATAAAGCTAGTGAAAGTTATGGGATAAGTAATCGTTTCTTGACTCTTTACATAAGTAGCAAACACAAGACCTTGCGGAGGGATTCCGTGGAGCAATTGTGTGTGAAAACAACGTTAGCAAGTAGACATTGATCTAAGAGTCTAACTACTAATATCAACCTAATAAGTTCATAAATCTTAATGCGTTTATTTAAATTACATCTTGAGTAATCTACCACTAGGTGGTTTGGTAAATAGAATCCGGTAGTCGAGAACTTCCGTGTCAGGTGATACAAGGGGATTTAGGGGTTTAGACTGATCTAGCTGCTTTACCTACGGTTGGTGATAATCTGTGACTAATAACAAGTAGAAAAGAACATAACTGTAATCATTGTTTTTCAACGAAGAAGGATTCCTTGATCTTGTCTCTCTTATTGATTTTGACTTTATCTTTTAATTGCTTTGTTTACTTTCTTTTGCTTTACACCCCCCCTTTTTGTGACAATTTTTACAACTAGAATCTCTTGCTCCTCGTGGGAACGATCTTGACTACACTATATTACTTGTTAATTAGGTGGAAAAATATTAATTAATTTGTTGTGGTTAACGACACGCATCAAATTTTGGCGCCGCTGCCGGGGAGCAGCGGACGATTTTAGTTGTTTTTATTTTTATTCTTATTTTGTTAGATTTTATATCGTATCTAACTTAGTTTCTGAGAATCTTATTTCAGGTACCGGTTTTTATGTATGGTGGACAAGAGCAAGCATATTACAACAATCAATACGGTTTTCAACCTCAACATTATGACAACTTCCAACCATCCTTAGGATACAATCAAAACCAATATTTTGGCTATGATAAATTTCCTACAGAACCTTATGGATATTCTCATACATATCAACAACCTTATGACGGGTATGTAAGTGGAAAATCACATGGATGGAAGGATAGTTATGCATCTAATAATTTGTTTTCTAGTAATGTGCGACGAGAGAATTTGGAATATACTCCTCTTCATTGTGTTTTTCCTTCACTTTTTCCAAAAGAGGAGATATCTGATCTAGAAACTCCATCAACGGTGGTAAGCGTGTGAACGTCGGGAAACTTGCACGAAATTATACAAATTGGAAGATGATGGAGACTCGGAAGAGCTTGTCACGAAATTAGTATGACTATTCATATGGAACTTAAACGACGTCGGGATAAAGGTTATGAAACCGATGAAGATTCTTTTTATGGTGAGTCTGAAAATGAAGATGATTGTGTTGAAAAGGACCAACCTTTGGAGACTTTTGAAGACGCTAGTGTAGCTTACTCGAGCCTTGATCTTAATAATCATCAAGCACCTATTCAAAAGGTAGGGCTTGAAGATAATGCACTTAATGCTTGGAAAAAATTCCTTAGGGAAAGATATGAGTCCGCGGAAGTGTATGAGTGTTGCAACAATGAGGAAGTTATTTCAACTCCGAATCATAATAACGATCCTTCGCCTATTCAAAAGGAGGAGATTGGGTGTGACTTACCTATTGTTATAAACGGTGTAACACCCTCACAAGAAGATCTTACAATTTATACCGACGAGAATCATTTTAGTGAATGGCCCGATTCCGATGATGAGAATGTTGAAGAGATGATGCTAGAGGATGAAACCAAATTGATTAATTTTGTGGAAGACCCAATTGAACTTGCCAATGATTTTAATGATGCCAAGACTTTGGTTAAGGTAGACAATAACGACGAATGGTTGAAAGATTTGATAGAGGACCACGATATACAAGAGGTAAGTAATTCATATGAATTCTCTAAGGAAGAAGAGGATTCCGCAAAACAAGAGATTGTGCAAGGTTTGTCTAATCCTTTGCATATTGATTCTTCTCCTTTACTTCTTATTGGTTTGAATGTATGTGCTTCGAAAGTATTTTTTGGATGATTTTGTTTCTAAATATCCACCATTGGAAACACTTGATGCTAACACTATGCAGGTTTGCCAAGAGGAATACATGGAAGTTCCCAAATTCTATGTTCTTTATACACTTCCGAGTGTGGACAAGAATAAGTGTGGGGGAAATTTCTATCGAGCGATAATTTCACTATTATTTTCTTGTGCTAACATTTGTATGGAGTCATTGTTTGCAAAACAGGTATTATGGGTGGACCCCCAAATTTTCAGATTGTTAGTATATGGCTAATGAATCTTCCAAGAGCTAAGTCGGGCCGTCGACTTTAAAACAAGCGCTTAATGGGAGGCAACCCATAGGTTTTGTATTTCTTATCCTTTTGCTTTTTATTTTTGTTTATTTTTTTTTCTTGTTCCTTATCATGTTAAAATTTCCCACCTAGACTTTACTAGGACGATTCAATTACATTGAGGACAATGTAAGGTTTAAGTGTGGGGGAGTGGTTAAGCATGTATTTAAAAAAAAAAAAGATTTACATAAAACCTCCAACTTTTAGAGATTTTAGAGTCACTAGCATACTTCTAGGTATGTTTACATAGAGATTCTGACCGACATAACTGAACTTGGAAGTTTTAGGGAACTACATTCGGATTTCTTGCTTGTTAGAGTGTTAAATAATGGATTTAATCATGCCGGTGATGCAAATTTGGTGCAGGGAGAAATGCATTATTAGAGTTGTTGATCAATCATTAGTGGAGACTACCCGTATTTATATCATGTGAGGCACCGACAAGAAATTTTTCCATCTAACTAAAGAGCTTTCTTTTGAGTGTGTGTCACCGTACGTTAATTCCGGGTAGAATGGTGAGCTACCCAACCTCCTACCAATAGAAGCACTACTCTTTGATCTCTTGAGTGCTAATTTTGTCAATCATAAGGGTGACGTCTATAGATGAAAGCCTCCTTCTTGTAGTTCGATTTGCAGTTAGCACCATTCTCTCCACAACAACGGGTCCATAGAAACACCATCATCATCAACAAGGAGCGACATCAAAATTTACAAGGAAAGTTGAAGAAGTTCAAGGTTTACAAGCAACGAAACGAGAAAAAAACAAATTTCAAATTCAAGTGAAGCAACATACAAAGAGAAGATTTTTACATATTTGTTGAGGACTTACAATACAATGAGCATAATTATACATACAAGTATGAAGACTTATTTACAAGAGCAAAGAAAATTAAAAGGTGAGAATTATTGAAGTTTATGATTTCGAGACGATACAAGTTGTGAAGAATCAAGCGGTAAACTACTTCTCCCACGGCCATGGTTTATTTTTTGTTTTTGTATTTAATTTCTTTTGTTTTCAAAAAAAAAAAAAAAAAAGAAATATTTGTTTAGTTTTTATTTATTTAATAAGCCGTGGGGAAGGAAAATCTATAAGGAAGTTTCAAGCGACAAGGATTTTTAAGGTAAAAGAGTTACAAATTGTTAAGGATTTATGAAATTCGAGAGTTTATCACCAATAGTTGAAACCGAAGACGAAGACCAAGAAGATCAAGACGAGGAGCGGAAGACGTTTCTATTGGATGCCGTGAGAGTGGTGTTATCATAATTGGCGATCGGATGTGAAGGTGAGTAAGTAATCTCATCATCGATAATAGTGGTTGATTTCCTTTCTTAGAGATCGTCCGAAAAATGATTTTTCAAAATGTTAAAAGATGTGGGTTTTTAAAAATATTTCGGAAGTTTTCCTTCCCACCATTCAACGTGTTGCAGGATTTCTCTTTTCATTCCTACCTGCACACATGTGAGACCCATAAAAAAGCCGTCTGTTTGAGTGCAATTATCATAAAATCCTTTTTGGTGAGGCAGAAGTCGAGGCGAAATGCTTATTGATCGTTTCTCAAACACGCGTTCTCTCATTATGGTGTGATTATTTCTCACTCAACATTTAAGAATGAGAATATGTTCTTTAGTATTTCTAACTTCTTATTACTAGCATGCAGAAACTCTATGTCCTCGTAACTTTTTGAATGCTTGGGACGCTGGAACACTTTGAAGTTGTAAGTTTTAGTTTGATTTGCTCGAGGACTAGCAAAGTCTACGTGTGGGGGAATTTTATAGGGTGTAGAATACATCCTATTTACTATCTATTGTTTATGCTTTCTTTGCTATTTTTCTTATAAATTATGTATTTTACGCTTGTTTTGAGTTTTATAAGCTACTATGGAGTCGCACGGAGGAAAAGAAGAAGAAATCACCCAATTTGAGCAAAAGGGCAAAATTGTCATTTCACGGGCGATCACTATCTGGAGCCCAAACATGGTTAAGGTGCAGCTCTCTTTTTTGGATGAGAACTAAAGACAACCAGCTGTGACTAAGGGGCGACCACCTGTGTTATAGGGCACTCAATCTGGGGTGACCCTTATCTTATGTAGTGGGGTATCCTTATCAATTCCCCAGCTCTCATACCCCTACCCTAAATCGAGAAGATTTATTTCTCAATCATTTTTGCTGAAAACAAGATACGAAGAGGCTAAACCATAAGCAAATGAGAGAAATTGAAGGTTCTTGTAAGAGATTCAGGGACTCAGAAGGAAGCTTAATGGAAGATTTATATGGAGAAGAAGAAGAAGTTGCTCGATCTGTGATGAACAAACTGAAGGTCATTGAAGAACAAAAGGGGATCTTCCGTGATGAGACGATGAAGAAATCAGATGGGTTCGAAGATTTCAGGGACAGAGATTAAATCTGAGAGTTCTGTTGGTTGTTTCCATGGATGATTAACAATGGTTCTGTTTTGTGGATTGAATCTGAGAAAGAGATCGAGAGATGCAGAGATGAATGGGTTTGAGTTGCACTGAGAATGGGTTTGTGGTAATTGTTGAAATTGATCTCAAATTGAGCAACAGATGAAGAATCGATAATAGTGGCCGCTGTATGGGTTCATATGAAGATTGATTGTGATTTGGTTCAAGGTTGTTTCAATTGAAGAAGGAATTGGAGAATAGTATGGAAGCTACAACAGATGAAGAATTTGCGTGTGTTGTTGGTGATGGAATTGATGGATTCAAGAGTAACAGCGAGACATGGAGGCGGGATGAGGAGGAATCGAGCTCGTTCTTGAGCTGTTATTCAATACAGAGAGATGAAATTGAGGATGATGTGGATAAATCAGATCGAGAGGCGATTTGGTGCTGTCATTGAATCTGTTGAAAGAACAGCTGTTGCTGCTGCTGTTGGTTTTGGAGATAAAGAAGAGCACAACAAAGATGGGTAGTAATCTGAAGTTGTTGCGGTCAAGTATCAGTGAATTGAGATGCTCATGGGGTTTTTGGATTGGATATCGAGGTCGATGATGGTCTCTGGTGAAGATTAAAGAGATGGAGAAGAAGATGGTACTGCCGCTGTTGTTTGATGGGTTTCGCTGCTCATTCAAGAATTGGGTTGTTGTTAAAAAGGGTTATAGATGAATGTTTTAGGGAATGAATGTATGATGAATCTGTATGCAGGGAGTGAAGAAAAGAATGGCCTGATAATGGCCGGAAATCAGTAAGAAACAGGGGAAACTCTGTTCAATTTTATGCACCAGCGAGTCAACTCGGCGATGACCGATCCAAACGATTCAACCCAGCCCAGTTAGACCAATCAGCCGAGTAAGATGCTGACTCGGTGGCTGATTCACTCTTCTGCCTTGACCCATTGACTGACGGTTTGACTGATTTGACCGTTAACTTTGACGGCGCCTGAACGGAATATTCTTTTGACTGAACAGAATCTCATGTGACCGACGTCGACTTTTCCGGCCAAATTCCGGCCATAATACCAGCTTTCCGGCGACCAAAATTACAGATTTTTGTGTTGGATTCTTCTCATGGGTGTGAAGACTTGGACTTGGAATTGGATGGAGAATTTGGCTCAAATTTGGAAAGAGAGGATGGAAGATAAGAAAGACTTGAATTTGGGAATTGAATTATTATGGAATAAGGGGTTCTATTCCTTGGAAGATTTGGAGAACATTGAAGCCTATAAATAGAGAAGTTCTCTACACATCTTTTACACACACAACACTTGTGTTTTTGCTTGCTTTTCAAATTCTTCTTTTAATTATTTTTGTGTGAACTTGAAAAATTCTCCCTTTAATTATTTGTGTGAATTTCAAAAACATGAGTAGCTAATTTTCTTATTGATTGAGGATGAATTCCTAGTTCTTAACATGATTTGAGTTTTGTTTCCAATTCTATCTTGAAATTTTTCACATGATTATCGTTTGTTTTTACTAATAGGAATATTTATACATTCATGGTTAATTGATAGATTGTTTAGAGTGCACGCTAAATTGATTTGTTAATTTGATCTAAAGCTAGTGAAAGTTAGGGGATAAGTAATCGTTTCTTGACTCTTTACATAAATAGCAAACACAAGACCTTGCGGAGGGATTCCGTGGAGAAATTGTGTGTGAAAACAACGTTAGCAAGTAGACCTTGATCTAAGAGTCTAACTACTAATATCAACCTAATAAGTTCATAAATCTTAATGCGTTTATTTAAATTACATCTTGAGTGATCTACTACTAGGTGGTTTGGTAAATAGAATCCGGTAGTCGAGAACTTCCGTGTCCTATGATACAAGGGATTTAGGGGTTTAGCACCGATCTAGTCGCTTTACCTACGGTTGGTGATAATCATGACTAATAACAAGTAGAAAAGAACATAAATTTAATCATTGTTTTGCAACGAAGAAGGATTACTTGATCTTGTCTCTCTTATTGATTTCGACTTTATCATTTAATTGCTTTGTTTACTTTCTTTTGCTTTACACCCCCCCTTTTGTGACAATTTTTACAACTAGAATCTCTTGCTCCTCGTGAGAACGATCTTGACTACACTATATTACTTGTTAATTAGGTGGAAAAATATTAATTAATTTGTTTAACGACACGCATCAAGGATATCTGACTGAGATGAGGAAGTCTAACTTTGAGTTGACTCATTAACCAGTCTTGACTCAGTGGACCTTGACTCAGTGGACCTTGACCGAGTTAACTCTCTGACCTGGACTTGACCTTAACTATTGACGTGGATTTTTAGTTGACATTTGACCACTAGTTTGAATGTTAGTTGACCCTTTGGACCGGGCTTTAGATTAATGTGACGGTTTAGTAGACTTGGCTTAGGGTCAGTGTTACTATTGAAAAATGAATTGGACCTTGTGGTCCGAATTGGTCTTTGGTCCCTTCCACAAAGTGGTAGATATTCATAAGACATATCTAATGAACTATAGAACCAATCTAATTGAATTAATAAACTTTAGATATGCTAAAGATATATACTTAAAAAGTGTAGAACCATAAATGGACTTAGAATCATTAGATAGTTCACTTAGCTTATAACTAGAGAATTATATGAGATTATGATATGAGCCCTATATGATCCTTTTGGCTAATATTTAGAGTGCTTGTATGATTAACAGTTAGTCGTTATTAACATCAATCGATTCAAAGGATGAGCCAGTGGATTGAGAATCTTGAGGTAGGCGAGGCTTGTCTTCAGAACAGGTGGGAACTCTTGAAACTCTCTTGTAATCATTAAGTTACTTTGAATGGCGAGCATGATGTGTCTTATTATTTTTGAGCATGTATGCATGTAATTAAATGTTCTTATGCAATACATGTTTGAGTGCAATTGATTGTGTATGTTGCGTATATGCATTGTCTAGTCTCCTCGCGAGGATTGTCTGTGTTCTCCATGGATGCTCGCTAAGCGTTTATATGTGGGGAAGGCCACGCACTAGTATATAGGTTAACATCAGTACCCAATATTACTATAGGTCAAGCAACCTGTAGATTACATAGACCCTAGAAGTTGTCTGGTGGCAGCTATTGGTTGATATTATTATTTATACTTATTTTACTATATGGGGAATAACTCTCTGCCTTGAGGGTACCTGCGGGACACATCAGGGTATCACTGGGTAGCGGAGAATAATAAGCCCCCAGCTATTGAATATATGTGGGGAGATTGGGCGTTTGCATATTATGCTTGATTGTTCAGTCTTAATAGTATGACTGGGTTACTATGATCTAAACCCGGGAAGAAATTCTAGGTTCTGGTAGGATGTGACCTATTGGGAACCTCAACAACGAGGTCGAGTCATAGTAATCAAACCTTCTTATATATTCTAGACTTAGATGGTGGCATCCGAATTTATGAGGAGTACGCATTCCATGAAAACATCATATGGTACCTGGATTCATGCTATCATTTGAGACTGGAGTTATTCTAGCATCTTCTCCTTTATTAAGTGAGATGAGGTTAGGGCGACATATGTTTAGGTTGTTGTATTTCATCTCCGTAGATCCGTCCGGTGGTGGATCTTTTATAGATATTGTTCATGGACACAATATCTGAGGAGGAGAGTTGGAGCAATCTTCTACTTTGTGTTGTGTGTATCAGATGTGAAATCATTTGTCTTTAGTAGAACTGTGAAGTATGTTAAAGATTACCTGATTGTTATAAAGGTATCCACTGAGCCCCCTTTTGGGATGATTTGCTCACTCGTTCCCACTTCAGTTTTTCAATTACCAGAAGATATGGTGCACGCGAAGATATTTGTTTCCGTTTCTTAAAGATTTTAGAGTTGTTGCGAATCATTATAGGTTTGTACATTATTTTTGTAATCACAAACACACTATTTAATTTATATAACTTGAGATATTTTTCATTTATAATTAATCGAGTGATGGGTTTAGTTTTGGGTTAACTTTAGTATAAGATTTTTGTTTGTACCATAAGTAAAAATACCACTTAATGGGCCAAATTGATACTTGAATCATGTTTTGGTCCTCATCCAAGCCCACTAACCAAATCCAACAAAGCTCCCGATCCGGGACCGGTCAATGGTCAAAGTCGGTCAACTATCAAAGTCAACTTCCGGTCAAGGTCGATGATCAAAGTCGTTCAACTATCAAAGTCAACTTCCGGTCAAAGTCAATGGTCAAAGTCGGTCAACTATCGAAGTCAGTCGCACCCCTAGCCAATTTTCGGTCTTGTAGCGGCAATGCCGCAAACCAATTCGACCAAAAACTCTTCCACGGCGCCAATCCGTCTCCAACCATGTGCCCGGCCAGCCTCCATCCACACTCGCCAGCCATCATGCCAGCACAACCGTCAAGTCGGTCCCTACCCATGCGGTCGGCTGTTCCACCAAAGAATCGTCCACCAATACGCATCCGCCATCATTTATGCGAAATTTATCATGAAAGCATAAATGTGCGATTTCATGCAAATTGAATTCGGGAGTTTGATCATGCAAGGTACTAAAGGCGGCGATTTGATCATACGATACTAAAGCGTGATTTGATCATGCAAGATAAAGGCAAAGATTTCCAATCATGCGTACTAAAGGCAAGAGTTTCATACATGCAGAATTAACTCCAGCTGTTTCATACAAAATTGATGATGGTGGCTTAAATGAACAATTAATGTAATTTATGTTATATTTAGATATGAAACTGTATAAATATGGGAGAGGAGAAATCAGGAAGGAGAGGGCGAAGGGAGAGGAGAAAAACATATTTGGTAATAGAAAAATCAATAAAACATTTCTCCCCAAGGGGATTCATCCGTGGACGTAGGCAAGCCATGTCGAACCACGTAAAACCTGCGTTCATCTTTGTTTCTTTATTTGCTTTCCAATCCGTCTTCAAACCCCAATACTCACCAAAACTATCCATTCATCGTGTTTCGTGCCCAAAAGTAATTTTGGGTACAAACATTGACGCCGACTAAGGGGATATTCCATGAGAAACGGTAACAGTCCAACAAAACTGTTGCAAAAAGTCAAAGAGAAAAGATAACACCACCAACACTTGTTACGAAATTTCAAAACAAAAAGCAACAGTTCGTGAAAAAGCGTGGCGAAAAGTTTCAAAAAAAAAAAAAAAAAAAAAAACCAATGGCCAAAAGCCGGCGGCCAAAAAAAACCGGCGGCAAAAAAACCTTGGCCCAAAAGCTGCCCGGCCAAAAAAGTCGGCGACCAAAAGAGCCGGCGGCAAAAAAAAAAAAAAAAGCCGGCAGCCAACCCGAGCGGCGGCGGCAAGATGCCTCGGACCAGTTCACCCTCTGAGGATTTCGTTCACCCACTTTACTTTTCACTCACCCACGTCAAAGGTGTCCATCACCCACTTCCATCAACAAGAAAAAGGTTTGATGCTTCTTGTTACATCAAATTTCGATGTTCGGCGTATGTAAACCGTTGATGCTCATTGGTACATCAAACTTCGATGATCCGCAATACATCAAAATCATATTATAAGCAATGGTTCGATGCAATGGTGGTACATCAACCTTCGATACGCTGAACACAAGACCGTTGATGCTCCCTGGTACATCAGTTTTCGATGCTCTCTTAAACATCGAAATCAAATTTAAAAAAAATAAAAAAATAAAAAAAAAATAAAAAAAGCGGTAAAGCGAAGCACAACCCGTGCCATCACAGAGCGGCGAAGCAGCCCGGCGCCGGCGGCGTGAAGCTGGCTAGCAGCGGCTAATCTGCCGGTAGCGGTGGCACGGCAGACATATTAGGCGGCAATCGGCATGACATTGCGATTAATTGCCAATTAATCGGCTGCTGCAAAATCGGCGATTAATTCGAGGGTTTGATTTGTTGCGGCGCGATATAACTTAATTCCGTAGCCCTGTTCCAATGGAACGCGGTGCAACTTAATCCCGTAGCCCTCGGATTATTCGGCCCAGTTTCTCTTGCCTTGCGGATATCTACACCCCACTAGGGCTTGGTCTAAAAATTTGTTTCTTTGATATCTTCTTCGTCTCACGTCCGAATTGGATGATTTTTGGCTCGTTGCGATCGCATTTCAATATCCTACGACATGAAGGTAAAATTTTGCAATTGGAGAATAATATTTTTTGGGGACAATCACGTCATCAACATGTTAGAGCAAGGCGCTGACCAACCAATTTTGTTTCCTCAATAACTTCTTCTTCGTGCATCCAAACTGAGTGATTGTCGGCAGATAAGATCGTATGTCAATTACCAAGATCGTGAAGGAAACATTCCAATTTTCGGAGAAAGTTAAAATTTTTAGAAATGTAAAATGACAAAGACTGAAACGGTCACATCCAATCACCAACGAAAATATCAAGATCGATTGATCGAATCACTTCAGTCCTTTTCCACATAACTATTACTGATCATTAATTGAACTATTGTAATCCCGGTTTCAAAGAATAACAACCGTTGGCTTCGTTGATCGAACACCACATCCTTTTAATTCTGATCCAGTGGGTCGAAGCGTTGTAGTCCGATTTTCCTAAAAACCGTTTTCATCTGATTTTCCTCTCAACCGATTCATCGATTTCCATCGCATAATCACAGAAGGTACTTGATCACAAAATTTCTTTGAAATACGATTAATGGTAACTATCTTCGATCCACTTGGACTTAATTGGTGCATTCGGTCCAGACAAATCAATTACTAAGTCGAGACGAGACGCTAAGGCAACTATACTAATCATCGTCGCTTAAAAACACCGACATAGCCGGTGGGCATCCTAATCACTTCAAAGCGAAGTCGCATCAACATTTTCAATAAGGTAAGTATACAATTTACATATTTTTGCATCTTTTCATATATTCATGCATACTTTTGGTTAGACACCTTTAATGTGGCAAGCATCTTCTCAACGAGGGGATGCACATATTTCAATTATAACGCGCATCACGGAATAGTGGGATTGGCCCCACACGAATTCGGATAGCAGAACATATTCAAAATCCCATGCGCGAGCAAAATGCGTGAGCGTTGCACCCTTGTGCAAGCATTGAGCAGCATGACAATTACTATCTTCCGGGGGCGAGTTGCATATCACTTCAACATGACTGACCATCACTTGGGGGCGAGATATGTAACACCTCGTGGTCTAAAATTACTCTTTTGGGGCAAGCTGTGTAACACTTCATACGCTTGGTGTTAAGTGCATATTTTGCATATATTTTGTGTCGAATCCATGCTAGTAATTTCTATATATTCTTGCGAATTATTGTATATTACTCTTGTTTTCTCTTGTTTATGTTTTGCTAGATGAATCATCCAAAAGAAGTGAATTGTCACATATTTGTGCAATAAAAGAAGTTAGTTACAAAGCGGAGAAGGGCCAAAGACCAAGTGTAACTCATTCAAATCAAGGAGTTCTTGACATCATCGTGAAGAGGACGAAAAGACAAAGCTAACGGCGAAAGAATGGAGTCATTCCGACATCGCATTTGCGAGAAAGTTACCAAGCGATTGAAGCGAGCCAAAGTTGTCGAAAAGTGTTGAAGTACGGAATTTTATAAAGGCACCCTTGTTTTTACTCGGAGCAGCCAAGATCAAAGTTAGACTATCGGTTCTCCAAGACCGACAATGGCATTGTTTTATAAAGGCAAGATGAAGAATTATTCGGGGCGTCATCATCTTCCCCATGCAACCCATGCGACCCGGTTCAAGGAATTGCCATTGGCGATCGATGGAGATTAATGGAGGATGGCAGCGAGAAGATTGTTCAAGTCTGATCGAGTTTTCAATCTCGAATTAGCACAAGGAGGAGTTTGGCAGTGGCAATGAGTTTCTGCCGTTGATTGAAGGTTGCTGCCAGCATAAAAAGGGCTTGGTCGCTGTGACTGAAAAGAACACGAGCAAGAGTCTGTGCTCGTTGCAGTGTATGATGGCTGAGGATCACTAGAATAATGAAGCTGTAGATGGCAGCGATGGATATAATGGAAGTTGCTATTCATGGTTCTTACCGGTGACTGATGGGAGAAGTTCTGCTGCTGAATATGCTGGTTGAGACGAGTTCGATGGAGGAGTTGGGAACAAGATGGGAACAACGTGCTGCTGCCATGATCAGTTGAGCTGTGGTATTCATGCGAAGAGATGGACGAACTCGAGAGTTTCAGGGAGAAGAAGACAATGACCGGAAGCGATGATTGGGATCGATGGCAGAGCTCAGCTGATTGGTGATGTCAGTGATCGAATGAAAAGAAGGAATGATGATGGTTGGTTGCTCGGAGAGGAAGAAAAGAAGCTCGAGTCTCGGTGGCTGATAAATGCAGTTAGCGGAGAATGAATGGTGCCGCGAGGATATCAAAGGCCGCCATTGACGAGCAAGATCGATTCGAGATGGCAGCGTTGATGTTGCTCACGATGGAGTCTGTTATGGAGGTGATATTCGTGTTTGAGCTGAGAAGAATAGTGGCTTGCTGTGAAGAACTAATTGGAGCTGTAATTCCCAAAACAGAGCTCGGAACCGTGGGATAGATGGCTTTGTCATTATCGGAAATGATGGTGACGCTGTGGTGCTATTAATGGCAGAGTTGGAGGTGTTGCCGAGATAGACGAGACAGAGAGATATGGAGTAAGGCAGCTGATGAAGGCAGCTACGAAGTCGATTCTAAGCTACTGCCATCGATGGAGAAGAACTCGAGCTGTGTTTTTGCACGAGAGATTGTCATTGATGAAGAA